>JZKD02S1770396.1:68213-79291 GCA_000966675.3 Picea glauca
CAAATTCTTGTATCTCTTGTGTATTGAGCCGGAGACTCTTCTCCTTGTAAACATTGTAACAATATTTATATATAAAGATTTATACATGTTTTAATCACATTTTGTGTATGAATGATTACATGTTTTTGGTTGGTCAATTGACTAAGTATAAGAATTGTGTAATTGTTTAAATAAAGAATGCAAGTGTAATTGACACAATTAGCTCAAGACAAGTATGGGTGTCTTGAGTGAGGCATAACTCTGACAAAGTAATTTCAGTTTGGTTACGCTGCCAAAACGAAAGTTGTGGTGGCAGACAACCCCAAGGCCGAGCGAGGTGTAGGGGGCTTTATGGGGTACTAGTCCTAAAGCGAGGCGAAAACCCCAAGGCCGAGCGACAGGTAGGGGGATTTATGGGGCACTAGTTCTAAAGCGAGGCGAAAATATAGGAGGGGTCACTGGTAAAAAAAATAGTAGATACACCACATAACAGGTAACAGGTAAACATTAAGCATACCCACATACGCAGTGGCCAGGTCCAAATATGCCATTGCAATGTCAAACTATTGCAACTGTTGCTTGGTTCTGAAAGATACTATTGCTCGGTTCTGAAAGATGAAAAGCATGTTCACCATCATCGGCAATGGCAATGGCTTCTTCATTATACAATCAAAAGAAGAGTGCGATCCTCTTCCTGCGATCCACGCTTCAGAACTTCAAACCAATTCTTACACCCATGCTTATAGCCACACCTGCACACCAACTACATTTCAGCGGTTACACTGCTTCTGTCAATGAGCTGAGAACATTATGCAAACAGGGCCGACTGAAAGAGGCGCTGCAGATCTTGCATCTTATGGACCAGCAAGGCTTTTCACAGAACTCTTCGACTTATTCTTCAATTGTACAGTGCTGCGTGAATAGAAAAGCATTAGTAGAGGGAAAATTAGTCCATGCCCACATTCTCCAAACAGGATTCGAACCAGAGGTTTATTTGGGTACCAAGCTTGTGATAATGTACGCCAAGTGCGCCAGTCTGGTGGATGGTTATAGAGCTTTGGAGGAAATGACACAGCGCAATGTGGTTTCATGGACTGCCATGATTGCAGCTTATTCAACGAATGGTTATGGAGAGGAGGCATTGGGAACTTTCTGTGATATGCAGCGAAGCGGCATTCAGCCGGATCAATTCACCTTTGCAAGTGTTCTTCAAGCGTGCAAAGGTATAGGGGGTGGTAAGCAGATCCATGGAGGGATAATTAGAAATGGGTTTCGGTGTGATGTCTTTGTGGGGAATGCGCTTTTAGACATGTATGCCAAATGTGGGAGTCTGGAGGATGCACGCCAAGTGTTTGACAAAATGCGTGAACGAGATGTGGTCTCTTGGACTGCTATGGTGGGTGCTTGTGTTAGGCATGGGCATGTCCAGGAGGCTCTTAGGTTGTTTTATGGGATGCAGGGAGCGGGTGTCCAGCCTAATGAGTTTACATTTGCCAGTGTACTCCCGGCGTTTGGCGAATTAGGAGAACTGGAAGGTGGCAAGGAGATCCATGAAGAGATGGTCAGGAGTGGGTTTCAGTCTAATGTCATTTTGGGGAATGCGCTTGTGGATATGTATGTCAAATGCGGGAGTCTGGAGGATGCGCACGATGTGTTTGAGAATTTGCCTGAACGAAATGTTGTCTCTTGGAATGTGATGGTGGCAGGATATGCGCAGAATGGACACGTTGTTGAGGCGTTGGAACTCTTTCGGAGGATGCCGGAACGGAATGTGGTTTCGTGGACCGTCATGATTGTAGCTTATGCGAAAGATGGGTGTTGCCAGGAAGCCTTGAGGTTGTTTGTTGAAATGATGCTAACGGGCGTACGGCCAGATCAATTTACCTTCTCTAGTGCTCTCTTGGCATGTGCTAGTCTGGCAGCTGTGGAATATGGTAAGGAAGTCCATGAAAACATAATTAGGAATGAATTTCAGTCTGATGTTTTTGTGGGAAATGCCCTGATAGACATGTATGCTAAATGTGGCAGAATCGCAGATGCACAGAAAGTGTTTAATAGTATGCTCCAAAGAGACCTAGTTTCTTGGAATGCAATGATTACTGGATATGCACAGAATGGACAGGTTGATGAGGCTTTCAAGCTCTTTGTAGACATGCCCGAAAGAGATGTGGTTTCCTGGAATGTAATGATTGCAGCCTATGCACAAAATGGGTATGCTGATGAGGCCTGGAATCTCTTTCAGAAGATGCCGGAACGAAATGCAGTGTCGTGGACTGCAATGATTGGACGATGTGCACAGGATGGACAGTTTGTCGAGGCCAAGTCTCTCTTTCAGGAAATGCCTGAACGGGACATTGTCTCATGGAACGCCATGATTGCGGGATATATTCAGAATGGAAATTTCCATGAGGCTTTGCATCTATTTGGACAAATGCAAATAACCAATATGAAGCCTAACACAGTCACCTTCCTAGGCGTTATCTCAGCATGTGCCAACATGGCAGCTATGGAACATGGCAAGAAGGTCCATGAAGACATAATTAGAAAAGGATTTGAGTCTGATACTACATTGGGGAATTCCCTTATAGATATGTATGCAAAATGTAGTAGCATTAAGACTGCACGCAAAGTTTTTGATAAAATGCCTGAAAGAGTTGTGGTCTCCTGGAACACAATGATTGGTGGATATGGCATGCATGGGTGTGGTGATGAGGCCCTCCAAATCTTTGAACAAATGCAACATTCTGGTTTGAAGCCAAACCATGTGACCTTCCTTGTTGTTCTGTTTGCATGCAGCCATGCAGGCTTACTGGATGATGGTCGGCGATACTTCGATCTCATGAGTCAACATTATCAAATTGACCCTTTAATAGAGCACTATTGCTGCATGGTCGATCTTCTTGGCCGAGCTGGTTTTTTAGATGAGGCTGAAGACTTCATCAATAAAATGCCAGTGAAACCTAATGCTGCTGTATGGAGGTCTTTTCTTGGTGCCTGTACAGTCCACTACAACATAGAGTTAGGAGAGCCTGTAGCAGATCTCCTGTTTGAGTCAGACCCTAACAATTCTGCACATTATGTTCTTCTTTCAAACATGTATGCACTAGCTGGACGGTGGGATGATGTAGAAAAGGTGCGAGCATTGATGAAAGACAGGAGTATAAAAAAGTCACCAGGGTGCAGTTGGATAGAGGTAAGGGACAAGGTTCATGCTTTCACTGTAGGAGATGGAACACAGCCATAAACACAGAAAGTTTATTCGAAGTTAGAAAGATTGTCTGGACAGATAAAGGTAGGCGGTGCCAGATATGAACTTTGTTCTCCATGATTGAAGAAAGAACACGAGGATTGTATTCTCTAGCCCCATAACAAAAAGGTGGCCATTGCATTCGACTTATCAACACAGCATCTGGGACACCTGTCTGGGTTGTCAAGAACCTTACAGTGTGCAGTGACTGCCATTCTAATACCAAGTTCATCTCAAAGATTGTGGCCTGAGAGATTATTTTGAAGGATTCCAATTGTTTCCATCATTTGAAAGATGGATGTTGTTCTTGTGGGGATTATTGCTGAGGCTATGTAAAACATGCAGTTAACAGTTTGTCTGCATAAACCTGTGTATATTGTCAGTTGGTAGCCAAGAACACATTTTCCCGTTTTTCTGATTCTTGTGAACTTTGAAGTCTAGAGTTCATTGTATATTGTTTTTGGTATATGATACTGCATTCAGCGTCCCAAGACATGGACATATTAAGAGGGCATAACAGTCTCATCAGCAGGATGATCACGGTATAAATTTAGACATTCAAAATTTCTGCAATTCAAAGCAATAGCCCATTAATATCAACCCCTGGCATCTGTTCCTATAACATTGTTCTTTGGCATATCTCCTTCATTTTACTGATAGCATTGGGTTGATTGAATGGATTAGATGAGCTTGATAGACCATGTCAAGCACAGATTATGGATGATATAAGCATGCAGCGAAGCCTGGAACTGCATTTTTTATGACAAAGTATGAAGATGCGAGTGGAATGGAAGCTCTCTATCAACTATGAACCGCTTCTGGTCTGATATGAGTTCCAAGGAGGGTAGAAACTCATGAAAGGTGGAACATAAATAATAACAAGTTCAAGTATCATTAGAGTTATCTTTCTCATGCTTTACCCTTCAGTTGATATACTAGTCTCTGTACTTTCAGACTCAAATGTTTCATAGGAATGCAAATATTTACCTGGCCAAGGTGAGAAACTTCCCCCAAAGGTGACGGAAGGAATCTTAATGGGTTTTAGCATTCAGATGGCTTTAGTCAATGGAAACAAATCATGTTTTACAAACGTTATGCATTCTCCCCACTAAATGCAGACCCTATGCTGCATACAGGAATGCAGGTATGGCAATTATTGTGTAAAGAGATACTGATTGGCTAGATAGAAAGATAATTGCAACTGATGATGGAGTCCAGTTTCAATGAGCTAAGGATCAAATGCTTACGAGAAAGCTGATTACAAACATGATAGAATATGATGGATGTGGTCAAGGGGTAATACACACAGTTGGTTTGGATGACACTTTAGCATGCAGATGGATCCACTGTGCATGCCAGCATGTGGATGGAACCAGGGCAAGTGTAAGAAGATAGAGATGTATGAGCTGGAGTGTTGTTTGATATACTTATATTTAACTATGTTTAAGAGAGTTAATGTAGGGATTGGTAGGAATGGAGTAATTGCAGTTGTTCCATCTGCAAATGCATAACTATTCAGAAATAAAATAGTTAGGATGTCATGTAAATTGTTTAAGACCTGATCTAGATTCTAATGTATCTTATCATAGTGCCTCATGGGAGGAGTCTATGGCAGATTCGGCATCCTTTGGACCATTGATGATTATAGAGAGAGGAATGTTGCATAATGCTCTATAGTGCATATGGTTGTTATTGAAACCTACTAGCATACCCCCAAAGTGGGGAAAGTGAAACATTGAAGGGAATGCAGTGTAGATATGTTGCAGAAAGATAGGAGGAGCGTTATTTATTGGATTGTGGGCCCCTCAACAGTTTGTCTTATGTTTGAGTTTCATCTTTGTTTTTTGCTTCGTTCATTTAGCTTATCCCATGAATAGCTAATGGAGGATTAAACAAGTTCCACATGTTTCTTATTCACTCATATGTGGATGATAGTTATGTGTCTAGTGCCAAGAAAAATGAGCTTCCAAAAGTGAATCATCAATGGATGTATGGTGGGAGGATGTGATGGAGGAGGTTGTGAGAGCCTTGTTCACTGTGAGATCAACACTAGATCAACGTTAGTTGGGGATTTTGATGGAGGTCTTGCAAGGTAGGATATGTCAAGGACCATTGGATTAGCAGTAAATCGAGTGTCAATGTTATGTCTCAGGGCATCTCATGGGTTGTTAGTACAACTTAGTAAGAGGTCAATAATTAGTGGATTCATTGAGATCAATAATGCACAGTGCATGAGAGGACTATCATATCAACAATTTGCCAGCTAGGATGATCATCACACACTACATACTATTGATGAGTCAGTTATTGCGATTGAGCAAGCAATTGCAAGAACCTCATTCAATTCCATTTGTATAAGTAGAATGGGAGAGAACTTGAATGGGCTTTTGCCCTAGTAAACAATTTTTTGTACGAGAGAAGAGAGGTCTAGAGGCTAGGGAATGGAGAATGAAGGTGAGTGAATCTCTTTGTGGTTGAACCTGGGTGTTTTTGACTCCATTGTCAAAGAATCTACGCACATGAAAGTCCCTAAAAACTCAAAGCAATAGCTCTAAGTCCATCAATTTGCTCCTCCATGAGTGTATGAAACCTAATTTTGGCCTTCATTTTCTTCCCTAATACCCTTTAGGGGTTCCTACCCTCGCTAACTCCTTTTCCTTTTGTTTTTCCATTTGCAATTAACAAGATTTGAATGAAACTAGGAGCACTATAGGTAATGGAGGTTTGACTATCTATAGAGTACCCCCTCTAATTGCTATGTTTACTCTCTTGCCCATTTCTTAATCCTCCTATTTCTAACATGGCTACTTCATTAGTCTTTCACAACTTTGTATCTTATTAAGTTGATTTTCAAAGGATTATAGTTTCCTATCACTAAAATGGAGAAGGTTAGGTGTCATTTCTTTGATGTGACTTACTATAATAATAATGTATTATAGTTATACTTTAGTATATTTTCGTATGTTAGTGCTTTATCTTTACTAGTTTTGATTGGTTACTCACTTGGTATTTTATTGGATATTTGGTTAAATTTAATCTCTCCCATAGTTCTGTGTTTTTATAAATAGGTAATATAAGGAGTCATTTCTTTGATGAGACATAGTATAATGATAATGTATTATCATTGTATTTTAGTATATTTTTATTTGTTAGTGGTTTATCTGTAGTAAATTTGATTGATTTGGTCTAGCTTGGTTACTCGCCTAGTATTTTATTGGATATTTGGTTAAATTTGATCACTCTCCCACAATTTTGTGCTTTCATAAATAGATCATATAATGAATATCATCCCATGTGTATAGTGTCGATAGATAGTCTTCTGACACTCTCATGCGTGCTATCTCTTGTGTTTTCTTTTGCATGAGCGTCTTTTGTTGTTGTTGTTTGTATTGTGCTCATATCAATTGATATCAAAACCTTAATATTAGAACCTCTTTAGATTTTTACAATTTCGACCTCCTTGGGATTTTCCCTCCCTGAAATGCATCTTTAAGTTTCAACTCCAAGTGGTTCTAGTGATTTACAAGGGGTGTCAATACAATTCTTTTCCAATCTTAGGCCATTGGATGCAAGAACTCATTATCACTTGAGCTTCTTTTAAAAAGTTTCCATGTTTTTGCAATTTTTTCCCAAGCATGGATCCATGTTTACTAGTGGTAGAATTATTGACCATTTTTGGCATTTTCACTATTTTTTTGTCCACTCCACTAATCAAACCCATAGAACAATCCATTACTTTTGATTTATTCAACTTAGGCCCATTCTACACCCATGACTCACATATCACTATTTTTGGGTTCAAAGCAACATACAAATTTCATATATAAATGCACTTAGGCTCTGCACAATTCCTTTAGAGACTTCACCTAGGCTATTAGTGCCAAAGCTTTGGATTGCATGTACCAAACAATGTTATCTCTAGAATGCATTCACTAGTGATCATTTCAGCGTGGTGGACATTGATTTATCCCAGAACTCTAGAAGATTATTGAAATTTCTTGATTAAGTGTAGCCACACCTATTTTCCCTCGAAAGTAGTGCAGTTGTGCCTAAAGAAGGTTCATCTTGTGTGATTTTCTTTGATAAAATCATACCTGATCAGGAGTGTCCTACTTTCAACACAATTATATTTGATCAAGCGTGGCACATCCAAGGCACATATTTCTCAAGATTTACTAGGTCATTGGAACAATATTGGTCAAGATTTACTAGGTCATTGGAAACACATTGCTCCAACAGTTATTGCAATTGTTTCTTCACTTCATTTGATTCCAGAATGGATTGTCTATACAACCCAATATTTGACAATGGGGAGTCTGGCAATAATTGTATTTCGTGCTCCACTTCCCTCTTGGGTGGTATCCTTTTAGGCTCATGGAAAACTCCTCTATATGCTTGTAGCAATTCCTACAATTGACGTTTATGCTCTTTAGTACACCCCTCCAGGGATGCCTTTACTCTTATCAGCTCATCCTCAGTTTGATTTTCTCTTAAGAAGAGTAAAACATATTTCTTATTGGAACTAATCAACTTCTTGGCTTGGTTGGCACTTAACAGTGAGATCTTTGACTTGCCTTTATGCACATTCATAATGCAAGACTTCCCATCCTTGATCAGTTGATACTCGTTGGCTCTCCACATGAAGATTGCATTCCTCATATATGTAGGGGCTTCCAAACACTACTCCACATATGTCAAGGAGTACTACGTCCAATTCCACTTCATCAATAAAATCAACACTTGCCGCAAATTCCATCTTACACTATTTCCTTACCTTGATCTCTGCATTCTTGTTTACCCATTCCAATGGATTTGGGATAGGATGATGGTGAATCTCCGATCCCAGCTTGCTGACCAGATTTGTTGCTATGAAATTAGCTTGTGAACCGGAGTTGAACAAAGCATCTATCTTGGTTTTCTTGACCTGGATCTTGATGTGGAAGAGTTTGGTCATCTCCTTCTCTTCCTAGTGATGAAGGATACTCAAATTCACCTCCTTTTGCATCGATGTGCAAATGATCTTCTCATTCACAACGAAACTACTTTCAACATGATTACTCAAATCAGTGGCTAAAAGATTCTTTTTCTTTGCATCCTTCTTGTGGTTCTTCAGGTTCAACTTTGGATGTAGTTTCCAACACTTTTTTTTAGTGTGACCATCAATATTATAATGGTTGCAATGGTTGTTGGGATCTTTGCATTGATGTGCAGTGGTTTCCATCTTCTTATCCTTTCCCCCATTCCATTTCTTCTTCCCCTCCTTGGAAGCTTTCTGGTACTCTTTTTGCTTGGAACCACTTGGTTGCCCTTTCTTATGGCCTACATTTTCCAGATACTATGCTTGTATACATACCTCATCCACTATCCTTAGATTGAAAAGCATCACTTGCTTTCGTAGATGGCTATGCAGACTCCCTAGATACTTGAGTACATTAGGGTTCTTGGGAGAGATACCCAACATGATGACCATATTTCTAAACTCGGTGGTGTATCCCTATACACTTTGCCCTTGCTTCTGCTGGAAGTAGTTCCATCGGATCCATTGGTCCTCTACATACCCAATATGGTAGAATTGAGATTTTATGAGGGTTTTGAAGTCCTCCCACCTAGGTACTAGCGGATCACCCTCTAGCTGAAGTGTTTCCATATGGATTTCCTACCAGGTTAGAGCACGACCCTCTAACTTCAATTTGACAAATTATATATTTTGTTCTTCATCTATATGGTGAACATTGAAATAAAATTCTAGTTGTTACAACCAATTATTCATTTTTAATGCGTCGATTTCACCTTGGTATGGCTTTACGTCCATTTTCGCTTTCATCTTGTATAGGCACTGTGAAGGGTTTATGGCACTGGAACTCCACTACTGCTTCTCGAGTTCTTTTCGCTACTCATTTTTTGGGTCTTCATTATCTCATGATTTCCCCTTTGATTTGATCTTTGAGTTTGAGCCTCCAACTTTTCCAAATGACTCGAGCTTGCTTGCTAGAGCCGCCATGAGGAGGGACATATTATGAGATTGATCTGTAAACTGTTGTGGATATTTCAATGGAACAATTCATCGCAACATATCCGATAAATAAAACTAAAATCTACACTATGAAGGTTAAATTCCTTTAGATTCCATAATCTTTAGTTACACATTAACACAAAAATTTGTTGTGAGAAACCTTTACAGGAGAAAACTCATCTAGAAGGTGAGACTGATTTGCTCTCTTTTCTCTGGTATGAAAATAATGCAAATACAAAGGAAAAGGTACTCTCTATGGAGTTACCTAAGGCTCGTCTGTTAGGATGCTACAGAACATTAACCCCCTCTGTTATGCTCTCTATTTTCCCACTCATAGTTGTTCCGCTTTGCTGTAGAACAAAATACAATAAACATAGTTACCAACTTAACGAGAACTCTGGAGAGTTCTTGTTTTTTTCGGGGTCCAATTTTTTACCTTGTTTTTAAAAATGGTGCTACCGGTAGCACCGCCTCTCCATTTTTAGGTGATTTTTGATATTTTAATTCTTTCAATCCACAATGTTTCCACATTATTTTTTTAAAATGCTCATTTTTCATCTATTTTCAGTTTTTTCTAAATATATATATTTTCTTTTTATTCAATTCTGTTTTTAGTGTTTTTTTCATGCTTCTTTCAATCTTAAAAATGTTTTTTACCATTTACTATTTTGAAGTTACGATTTTTCATAGAATTTTGTCTCCTTAATTAATTTATTGTTCCATACTTTTTAAATGTAAACATAATTTTTAACACACTGTTTACCTTTAACACATCGTTATATGTTATAACATATAATATTTGGTTATATGTTTTAACATATAATATTTGGTTATATGTTATAACATATAACCTTATGTTATATGTTATTAACATATAATTACCAGCGATGCCCTAGACCCCACGACCAAGCCCCGGGTGCGGGATTGTGCCTCTGTCGCGAGAGGGCTGGGGAGATGTCGGGCATCCAGCTAGCCCCCACGGCCAAGCCTCGGGCGCACCTAGGGCTTGGCCATGGGGGCTAGGGTGTCGCCGGTAATTATATGTTAATAACATATAACATATAACATATGTTATATGGTATATAACAATATAACATATGTTGTATGTTATATAACATATAACATAGGTTGTATGTTATATGACATATAACATAGGTTATATGTTATATGACATATAACATACGTATATGCTATATGTTATATACCAATATAACATATGTTATATGTTATATAACAATATAACATATGTTATATATAACAATATAACATATGTTATATGTTATTAACATATAACATATGTTATTGTTAGAATATAGAAGATGGTGTGTTCATTTTACCATTGACGATACCTTCGTCACCCAACCATAGGTCGAAGCCTCCCTCCGAGCACCTTAACCTTGACTGAGAATTCCTCCAGAAGAAAACCCTAGGCTAGATAGCCAAACAAAGGGTAGCACATCATTCCCTAAGGATAACGCATCACAAAAAACTGATCAGATAGTCCAAACCCTAGCCAAGAGATATTCAACCCAATACTGAAACTAGCTGCTGTTGCACCTGCACCTACACCCCTCCAAACCTGCACACAAGACTGCAACTGCAGTGCGCACCAACTGGGAAACTGCAATGCTGAGATGCTGTAAAATGAGAACTAGCACATTGTATTTATAGTGGTTCTGCCAGTTATGCTGGGGCCGACTTCTCCTTCTGGATAAGTGTCTGTTCAGTATATTATTATTATTTCTGACCGACTTCTTCTCTTGGAGGCTAATAACCTAATATAAATTATCTTCTTGATCGACAAGGCTTCTAGGGTTATTAGCCAACTCATTAGGGTTT
>JZKD02S1770407.1:0-10214 GCA_000966675.3 Picea glauca
TTTCTTCTTTTTGTAAGGAAGTTATTATCCTTTGGAAAGAATTTCTTGCTGCTTTTGCTTCTCTTTCCTTTAGCACTGCCTTGTCCATAGATCTTTTAGATTCTTGATAATAATTATGGATGATTTCCAGATTACAGAATAACTTCTGTTGTTCTTCCTCAATATTTGTATATATTTCTGATGCTTTAGTCTTGAATTGATCTATTTCAATCACTTGATTAGTAATTGAAATGATTTTATCTTGCAGAGATTTATTTTCATTACCCAACTTCTGCACTTGTTCTTAGGTAATTTGAATCATCTGTTTGGCTTCAGTCAAGTTTTCATTTAACTTTTGGATATCTTGTAGATATTTAAGTCTAACCTGTTCTAGACCTTTTTGTATTCCCCATCCAATCATTTTTTCACTTTCCTTTA
The DNA here is from genome assembly GCA_000966675.3 of Picea glauca. NCBI lineage: Eukaryota > Viridiplantae > Streptophyta > Pinopsida > Pinales > Pinaceae > Picea > Picea glauca. Next base: position 418 of record JZKD02S1770407.1, read on the forward strand.
ACCTGTCCTGCGGCTGTGTAATTTCTCGATCCTTCTTCTCTATCATAGTAATCAAATTTCCTACAGAGTACATATTGGTTGATGCTATGGCCCCCATATTTCCTACTAACTCTGTAGCAAATTCACCTTCATTCAACTTCTTTCCATCTATGATAATCTTATGTTTTTTGACTGTTCTTTCTCCTACAGGATGTAATTCCTGTTTCAACACAGCTCTCCATTTTTTGCTGAAGAAATAATCTGATGAAGGTATTTCATCTCTACTGATTGGTTCTAAGTCACTTACGTATAAAAATCCTTCATGAGGAGTTCCAAAAGTAGCCTGCAGTGGGGTTAATGATGTAATGGGACTCCCAAGTTCCTGTGAAGCTGTTCCCCCAACAGTTTCTGGAATATCATCAAGGTTTATTGGATTTGTTTCTGCTCCTTTGCCTTTTTCTGTCTATGTTTCTTTAATCTGCGAACTTTCTGTATTCTGAGGAGGAGTCTCAAAATATTTCAATTTGTCTTTATTACTTGTATCATATTGAATAATGGTTTCAAAACCTGGAGGAATTATTTCTGGCACTTGCGCTGATGTTGGCACTTCACCTTGCAAAATNATCCTTTGGAAAGAATTTCTTGCTGCTTTTGCTTCTCTTTCCTTTAGCACTGCCTTGTCCATAGATCTTTTAGATTCTTGATAATAATTCTGGATGATTTCCAGATTACAGAATAACTTCTGTTGTTCTTCCTCAATATTTGTATATATTTCTGATGCTTTAGTCTTGAATTGATCTATTTCAATCACTTGATTAGTAATTGAAATGATTTTATCTTGCAGAGATTTATTTTCATTACCCAACTTCTGCACTTGTTCTTGGGTAATTTGAATCATCTGTTTGGCTTCAGTAAAGTTTTCATTTAACTTTTGGATATCTTGTATATCTTTAAGTCTAGCCTGTTCTAGACCTTTTTGTATTCCCCATCCAATCATTTTTTCACTTTCCTTTAACCTGTCCTGCAACTGTGTAATTTCCCGATCCTTCTGCTCTATCATAGTAATCAAATTTCCTACAGAGTACATATTGGCTGATGCTATGGCCCCCATAGTTCCTGCTAACTATGTAGCAAATTCACCTTCATTCATCTTCTTTCCATCTATGATAATCTTATGTTTTTTTACTGTTCTTTCTCCTACAGGATGTAATTCCTGTTTCAACACAGCTCTCCGATTTTTGCTGAAGAAATAATCCGATGAAGGTATTTTATCTCTGTTGATTGGTTCTAAGTCACTTACATATAAAACTCCTTCGTGAGGAGTTCCAAAAGTAGCCTGCAGTGGGGTTAATGATGTAATGGGACTCCCAAGTTCCTGTGAAGCTGTTCCCCCAACAGTTTCTGGAATATCATCAAGGTTTATTGGATTTGTTTCTGCTCCTTTGCCTTTTTYTGTCTATGTTTCTTTAATCTGCGAACTTTCTGTATTCTGAGGAGGAKTCTCAAAATATTTCAATTTGTCTTTATTACTTGTATCATATTGAATAATGGTTTCAAAACCTGGAGGAATTATTTCTGGCACTTGCGCTGATGTTGGCACTTCACCTTGCAAAATCTTTGGTAGACATTGTCGTCTATTTCTTTGAAAAGATGCAAACCCCACCTGTGCATCAGGTGACAAGGTTTGCACTCTGCTTTGAACTTCCTCATATGACTTAGCATTTCTAAAAATATCATCATAAAATGAAACTTCATGTTCATATGCTTTTAATCCACACTGTGTGACATACCGATTGATTATTTGATATGGGTCATGTTTCCTGAGTTCTATATCCACTAATTTCACTTCACTCAATGATTCAGATTCTGATTTAGAATGACCTATGTTTAGTAAAACAAATTTCNATCCTTTGGAAAGAATTTCTTGCTGCTTTTGCTTCTCTTTCCTTTAGCACTGCCTTGTCCATAGATCTTTTAGATTCTTGATAATAATTCTGGATGATTTCCAGATTACAGAATAACTTCTGTTGTTCTTCCTCAATATTTGTATATATTTCTGATGCTTTAGTCTTGAATTGATCTATTTCAATCACTTGATTAGTAATTGAAATGATTTTATCTTGCAGAGATTTATTTTCATTACCCAACTTCTGCACTTGTTCTTGGGTAATTTGAATCATCTGTTTGGCTTCAGTAAAGTTTTCATTTAACTTTTGGATATCTTGTATATATTTAAGTCTAGCCTGTTCTAGACCTTTTTGTATTCCCCATCCAATCATTTTTTCACTTTCCTTTAACCTGTCCTGCAACTGTGTAATTTCCCTATCCTTCTGCTCTATCATAGTAATCAAATTTCCTACAGAGTACATATTGGCTGATGCTATGGCCCCCATAGTTCCTGCTAACTCTGTAGCAAATTCACCTTCATTCATCTTCTTTCCATCTATGATAATCTTATGTTTTTTTACTGTTCTTTCTCCTACAGGATGTAATTCCTGTTTCAACACAACTCTCCGATTTTTGCTGAAGAAATAATCCGATGAAGGTATTTTATCTCTGTTGATTGGTTCTAAGTCACTTACGTATAAAACTCCTTCGTGAGGAGTTCCAAAAGTAGCCTGCAGTGGGGTTAATGATGTAATGGGACTCCCAAGTTCCTGTGAAGTTGTTCCCCCAACAGTTTCTGGAATATCATCAAGGTTTATTGGATTTGTTTCTGCTCCTTTGCCTTTTTCTGTCTGTGTTTCTTTAATCTGTGAACTTTCTGTATTCTGAGGAGGAGTCTCAGAATCTTTCAATTTGTCTTTATTACTTGTATCATACTGAATAATGGTTTCAAAACCTGGAGGAATTATTTCTGGCACTTGCGTTGATGTTGGCACTTCACCTTGCAAAATCTTTGGTAGACACTGTCGTCTATTTCTTTGAAAAGATGCAAACCCCACCTGTGCATCAGGTGACAAGGTTTGCACTCTACTTTGAACTTCCTCATATGACTTAGCATTTCTAAAAATATCATCATAAAATGAAACTTCATGTTCATATGCTTTTAATCCACACTGTGTGACATGCCGATTGATTATTTGATATGGGTNACCTTCTGTTGTTCTTCCTCAATATTTGTATATATTTCTGATGCTTTAGTCTTGAATTGATCTATTTCAATCACTTGATTAGTAATTGAAATGATTTTATCTTGCATAGATTTATTTTCATTACCCAACTTCTGCACTTGTTCTTGGGTAATTTGAATCATCTGTTTTGCTTCAGTCAAGTTTTCATTTAACTTTTGGATATCTTGTATATCTTTAAGTCTAGCYTGTTCTAGACMTTTTTGTAWTCCCCATSYAATCATTTTTTCAYTTTCCTTTAACCTGTCCTGCARCTGTGTAATTTYYCGATCCTTCTGCTCTATCATAGTRATYAAATTTCCTACAGAGTACATATTGGCTGATGCTATGGCCCCCATAGTTCCTGCTAACTCTGTAGCAAATTCACCTTCATTCAACTTCTTTCCATCTATGATAATCTTATGTTTTTTAACTGTTCTTTCTTCTACAGGATGTAATTCCTATTTCAACACAACTCTCCGTTTTTTGCTGAAGAAATAATCCGATGAAGGTATTTCATCTTTGCTGATTGGTTCTAAGTCACTTACGTATAAAACTCCTTCGCGAGGAGTTCCGAAAGTAGCCTGCAGTGGGGTTAATGATGTAATGGGACTCCCAAGTTCCTATGAAGCTGTTCCCCCAACAATTTCTGAAATATCATCAAGGTTTATTGGATTTATTTATGCTCCTTTACCTTTTTTTGTCTGTGTTTCTTTAATCTGCGAACTTTTTGTATTCTGAGGAGGAGTCTCAGAATCTTTCAATTTGTCTTTATTACTTGTATCATACTGAATAATGGTTTCAAAACCTGGAGGAATTATTTCTGGCACTTGCGCTGATGTTGGCACTTCACCTTGCAAAATCTTTGGTAGACANCATAGGAAAAATTTTCTTCGATGAACCAGTCAGCAACTGACTTGAGGTTTTCTATTATGGTATTGGAAATGCGAGGGGGATCGCATCCGAAGAAAATTCTGTGAAGAGGAATAATTACATAATGGAAAATCTCATAAAAATTATTTTTGGCATTTTCTTCCCACAGAGTTGAATGGTATTTATGAACAGGCTCTGTACATGAGGCATTCCAACTCCAATTCATTAATGGGAAAGGAGTCTTAAAGCAGATAACATCCATTATATATGCTGACATATAAAAGGCCATTGTTTGTCCCTTTGACCTAGCTGTTTTGTAATTCATGACTTCTGAAGTGATGTTGTCTGATAAAATTTTATGCCAATTGAAACTGCGCCCCTCTAAAACTTCCTCTAAGAAAGGTGTCCAGTCTGCATTAAAATGAAAAGGATCCTTTCTCCCAAAAAGTCTACACAACATCATTGCTAAATACATCATGTATTCATTAAGGGAAGTTGTGGCATAAATTCCAAGTTCATTAGCCCTAAACTTGTTTTCATCTCTGGACCATCCTCTTATTATATCAGGGTATGTTTGTCCACCTTCAACACACTCCTTTTGTTGAAATGCAGCTACAAATTCAGAATTAAAAGTGTGCCTATAAGTGGGTGATAGCTTATACATTACTTGGATATGTTCGGGCCGGAATGAGCCGATAACAGCTCCTTGCTCATTCAGGATACTTCTAGTCGGAACATCCACTTTATCTAGTGCCCAGGCAACCATGTCGGTATATGAAACCAATCTTGGGCGTGCAGCAACCTTATGAAGCCCAGTCTCGGTGATGTCTCGAAGATGGTTTTCTGTACCGTTGTCTGCATATGAAAGCTCATCCTCCATTTTTTCTGCAATTGCAGCCCATGATTTAACAGAGTGTACTACTCCAGTTGTAGTAGTGTCTGAAATGATATCACCTTCCGGTTGTTCTTCAATTTTCTTTGAAGCCTTTTTGGGCACCATAGCTCTGTGTTCAGTACCTCAGCAGCAATATTCCAAAGCAAACAAAATTGCCAATGGTGGAGCAGCCCCAAAGAAGAGGAAAAAACTATGTGTTCACTTGAATACATGTAACAGAGCAGAATTCAGCTTCGAAATAATGTAAACGTTTCAAAAGTTTTTTCGAATATATCATAAAATCCTCGAGATTTGTTCCTCTTGTTATGAAATAAATGCAAAGATATTTCCGAATATGTACATTAAATGCTGGTACGTTATCTTTGCAATATTTTCAAATATGATAGAAACTTACCAAATTGAATGATTGTCGCATTAANGGTGTCCAGTCTGCATTAAAATGAAAAGGATCCTTTCTCCCAAAAATTCTACACAACATCATTGCTAAATACACCATGTATTCATTAAGGGAAGTTGTGGCATAAATTCCAAGTTTATTAGCCCTAAACTTGTTTTCATCTCTGGACCATCCTCTTATTATATCAGGGTATGTTTGTCCACCTTCAACACACTCCTTTTGTTGAAATGCAGCTACAAATTCAGAATTAAAAGTGTGCCTATAAGTGGGTGATAGCTTATACATTACTTGAATATGTTCGGGCTGGAATGAGCCGATAACAACTCCTTTCTCATTCAGGATACTTCTGGTCAGAACATCCACTTTATCTAGTGCCCACGCAACCATGTCGGTATATGAAACCAATATTGGGCGTGCAACAACCTTATGAAGCCCAGTCTTGACGATGTCTTGAAGATGGTTGTCTGTACCGTTGTCTGCATATGAAAGCTCATCCTCCATTTTTTCTGCAATTGCAGCCCATGATTTAACAGAGTGTACTACTCCATCTGCAGTAGTGTCTGAAATGATATCACCTTCCGGTTGTTCTTCAGTTTTCTTTGAAGCCTTTTTGGGTGCCATAGCTCTATGTTTACCAGCTCTGTGTTCAGTACCTCAACAACAAGATTCCAAAGCAAACAAAACTGCCAATGGTGGAGCAGCCCCAAAGAAGAGGAAAAAACTCTGTGTTCACTTGAATACTTGTAACAGAGCAGAATTCAGCTTCGAAATAATGTAAACGTTTCAAAAGTTATTTCGAATATATCATAAAATCCTCGAGATTTGTTCCTCTTGTTATGAAATAAATGCAAAGATATTTCCGAATATGTACATTAAATGCTTGTACCTGATCTTTGCAATATTTTCAAATATGATAGAAACTTASCAAATTGAATGATTGTCGCATTAAAAATCATTTATCAAAAAGTTTACTTTAAACCTTGTTTCTAAGAATAATTAATTAACGTTAATTCYGATTTAACTTGAAAACACTTTCATCGGGGTTTCRGAACTTTYGRYGTCAAGAAAATAAGTCATCACAGAAACCCGATCGCCRAAATCGCGATATATTATTTAAATTAAAACACTTTTATTATCTTAATTAATCTAGATTAGTTTTTTTGGGATTTCATTAATCAGGAACTCGGGGATCGGGAAATCGGGGATCGGGGAATCGGTAAATCAAATGATATGAAAATTGTTGCTCACAAAATCGCGAATCGTGATTTCCCAATATGATTAGTTACTCTTAATCATGCTTAACAGTAATTAGATTAATTCCAAACATCACTTAAGAATTAATTGAAATTGGGGATTGGGAAATCGGAGAATACGATGACAAGTTTCTTTGTTCTCACAAAATCGTGAATCGCGATTTCCCGATGAGATTAACTTAAAGTTTAAAACCATTTTTAGTTATGATTTAAGAAAATGATGAATTAATCAAGGATTAATGTATCGGGAAATCGGGGATTGGGATTTCGCTATTTGATTTGTGTTGAACATTGTTATTTACAAACTTCGAATCCCGATATCCCGATATGAATTTAACATTTCTTAAGTTTTAACATTACTGCTCATTTGTAAAAGCGTTTGGAACATATGTTCGTTTCGATTTTAATCATTCTTTATCCAAAAATGAACCATAAAGGCATTTCGAATTCGTCGGAGATGAAATGTTTTGTTTTGTTAAAAGATTTATATGATGCAAAGACTCAAAGATACAAAAAACATTTATCCTTAAGGTCAAAAATCAGGATTTGTTTCAACACCTCCCATCCCCCAAGAGGGGAAATGATGATTTTTTGTGGTTGTTGATCTCTTTTCCAAGATGGTGATTCATACTATGTTCTGCAAGAAGAACATCACAACATAAGCCACTTCCAAGATCTTCTTTGAATGAGTATGGGTACATTTTGGGATCCCACAAACCATTATCTCATACCGTGACAGTCGGTTCCTCATCTCATTATGGTCGAGCCTCTGGTCACTGCTGGATATCCACTGCCTTCCACCCCCAGACAGATGCCCAAACTGAGGTCATCAATCGGATGGTTGTACATATCCTGTGCATGTGAAATTCAAAATACCCCTGCACATGGGATAAGAGTCTTCCTTATGTCTAACATAGCTACAACCAATCCCTGCATAACTCAATTGGCCACAACCACTTTTAGGTGGGGTTGGGATTCTAGCCATTGGGCTCCATGAATGTTGCACTACCCCTGGAAACCACCTCAACTGACTCATCCCCTGCTCCATCAGAAGCTAAAAAATCCACCCGGTTCATTGAGAATATCCAACACATTCACCAACAAGTTCAAGATATTCTACAAAAGTCTAATTCCAAGTACACACAGTTTCATGATCAACATCGGGTGCCACATAAGTTTCAGGTGGGAGACAAAGTTTGGTTGAATTTACAAAAAGTATGCCTTATAGGGCCCCATCGAAATATTTTCCCACTCTGTTATGGGCCATACACCATCACCAAGGATGTGGGTGACAATGATTTTGAGCTCAACATTCCCCTCGTGGTCTGCATCTAGTCTTCAACATGGCTCTCCTTCGACCATATTTCCCATCATTATTGGACACCTCAGAGATAGCAGAGAAGTTGAAACCAACAAAGCTCAACCCTGAATGCATGCAATAGGAATATAGTGATCATATTGTGGACACAAAAATCAAGGGCACTTGATAATAAAGGCTTTAGCTTTATCGAGTCGTCAAAGCAGGGCATCTCCTACACCAATGAAAGTGGCTCACCTGGGGCCAAATTTAGTAGAAATTTCCTCATCTGATGGGGGAACTCAACACAATGGAGACCATTGATTCCTAAGGAGGGAGGATTGATCCAAGTGGATATCGGTGGCCACCCACCTATTCCATTGGCTCAAAAAATAGTTTTCCACCTTGGCGGTTTTTCGACAGTTTTTTCAGGTTCCAAACTTCCAGGGCCATTTTGAGGCCCTAAATGACATTTTTTTGGGATTTGAGGCCTAGGTGACTTCCTAAATCACTAACCTGGGCTAGTAAAAAAATGTTCTTCTCGGTTATACCTTTCCAATGGGATATCGTGTGCCTAAAATGGAGATTGTATGAAAAAGTTACGACCCCGAGAAGTTGATGTACTAACTTACCCAAACGAGGCCCACATGAATTTTGGCGCTTCATCTCTTGGGGTTAGGTTTTTGGATGTCTATGGTTTTTGACATTCCTGTTTATTGTAAAAGGCCTTTAGAGCCTCATGGTAACCATGTTCTTGCGAATGAGCGTAATCGTCACATCTCTTCTCAGAGACAAGTCACCACCATTCCAAAAGGCTTGTTTTCCACTACATTTTACAGTTTCAACTTATTTCCTTATTGAATAGAAAACCAGTTTTACTATATCTCTGTTATTCTGTGTTAGTCATCTTTTAATAATTTGTATTTGTTTCGTTTTTCTCATAAAATATAGATCAACCTACAACATCAAAATCCATCAAAAAAGGCATAAAACTATATACTTTATTCATAAATCAAAGTGCACAAATTCACCAAAGGAAGCATGTGCACTGTGCGCAGAATGCGCGGGCCAACACATCCCTAATTGCGCATTGTGCACAGGATGCGCGAATATCTATGAGAAAACTCACACACTTCTCATGAATGACGCATTTATGAAGCTTGTCGGCATATCAACCACTTCCAATCTGACCCCAACACGATTTGACACTTAGATCTGAGCGAAATCTATCTTGGAGGTTGGTCAAGGGATATGAAGTGCCCTAAAAGGATCCTTGTTCACATTATGAGCTAGTTATATCTTGCCATGAATGGACACTATAAATATATTCCATGGGTGTGCTAGAGAAATAAGAACTTCAAGTTATTGTTATGCTGCAAGAATTCTTCTTGGAGAATCCTATTTTCTCTTTGAATCATTCAAGCACTATAGCAAGGGCCATTCCACTCACCTCTTCAGAGTATTGTCATTGTATTTCTTCACCATTGTTACTTGCAATTTTATGAAGAGAATAGATCTCTATTAGGGAACTCAAGAGCCCTCCCAAGGAGGAAGAGGGGATTCATAAGTCCCTGCCTTTGTCTATGGTGCTAGCATATAAATACATTGATCCATTGGTAGCTATATGATTTTCATTTTCATTTTTTATGGTTCTAGTTCTTGCAAGTTTTTCTAACCTTTGTCTCCTTTTGCTTTTGTTTTTATTTCCTTGTTTCATGTGTATTTGGTTATCTAATAAACTCACAACTCTTTGTCTTGTTTAGCTGACTTAGCTAGGCAAGTAAGTGTTGTCTTTTTGCTCACCCATGTGAAAAAACCAACACAACACAATGATTCAATATTGCATTCTGAGGGAAGAGAGGGAGTCTCTTCTGAGCACCGGTAGGAGGCTTAGTTGGTGTGATCGAATAGAAGCTCAAAGTGGAGTGTATTCTCCTAGGATCTCAGGGTTTAGAGTGGTTGTCAGGAGGAGATATTCTAGTTTGAGCTTTGT
>JZKD02S1770407.1:10264-30177 GCA_000966675.3 Picea glauca
TACTTTAATATTTTAAGTGATTTATTTTGGAGGGAATGAATCATGTCCCTTGATCATGTAAAGGAAAGATTAGATATTGGCCTTTGGATTTAGGGATGGGGAAGGTGAAAAGACAATTGGAAGGTGAAAGGTCACTTTCGAATTATAAGAGAATGCATTGGGTACTGTGCAAGACAAGAGAAGAAGAGATTGAGAGAGATTTCCGAGAGAGCTTGAGAGAGGAAAGTGAGCAACAAATTTTTGGCACAGATTCTAAGGGAGATTGGGCACATTTCCCAAGGAGAAATTTATATTTAGGAGAAGTTGTGATTTATTGTTGAAGACATGTCATACTATATGTATCCGTATAGGTTGTACAAAAACAAGTTTTTGCATGGAAATCGAGGCAAGTGTGGGCATAGTTTTTGAGGCATTTTTGGGGAAATTTTTGTTGGAGTTTGGTCGTACAGGAAGGAAGGTACAACATCATGTTGTGGGCATGGAAATTGATGTGTTTATTTCAGAAAGGCCTTACAAATGTACAGATTTGGCATGATTTTTTAGACAACAAGTTTTGGGACAGTTTTTGTTTGTAAGTGATTCTCTTGGCTGCTAAATGTAATTTTGTTGTTGATGTAATTTCCTGAAGCTAATACAATCTCTCTCTCTCTTTGGGTTTCCCCACATTGGGGTTTTCCCTGGCTGGTTGCCTAAATTTTGGAGTATTACATGGATGTGTAATTGTTGTTCATTGTGTTTATTTCACTGCAAAAGTGCTTCGCATTGTGTATTTCTGCTCATAATATTTTATGAATATGGGTTTATATATTTCAGATTTCATAGATGGAAATTATCTCTAGGTTTATAAGTGTATTATAGAAATTGTGCATGTTGATTTTGTCATTAAATTTCTACAAGTGTTCTCTTGCCTTGAATTGAACTCTTGACTGCTTTCCTAATTGACATGACTTACAAACAATATTCTCAAGTTTGGAAATTTTGGGCATATCTCTTACAACATATTTTCTTCCTAGATTACCAATCTGATTAAAACTAATATGGCCTAGTCTTTTGTGCCAAAGCCATCTCTCATTAGTTTTACTAATGCACCATTTTTCTTTTCCTTCTTAGAACATACACATTTCCTGAAGTTCTTATTGCCTTGACAACAATATTTCTTGTATTCACATCCATTAATTTACAACCTTTTGAATGAAAGAGAACATTGTGTCCTTGGTCACACATTTGAATTACACTCAACAAGTTATTTTTTAGACCATCTACATACAACACATTTTGTGCTTTGATATTTCCCTTCTTATATTCATCTAGTACAATAGTTCCTTTTCCTCTAATTCTAGTTGGAGCATTGTTTCCAAAAGTAACATTACCACCTTTTTGTTTAGTTAGGAATTCAAACTTACTCTTGTCTCCTGTAATGTGCTTGGAGAAGCCACTGTCAATATACCATTGATTTTCTTGATTTTTGGGATATAGAGCCAGTCCACAATTTTCTTTGTTTTTATTTTTCTTTCTGCAAACCTTGGTAAAATATTCTTGTGTCTTTCTTATAGATAGGAAACATATTTCTTCTGCATTCACTTGACTTGTGTCCAAAATCATTGCATATGTGGCGTTCGAGGTCATTTAGTAGAGGGGAGAAGGAATTTCGATACATAACCACTCGAGGTTTATTGAATCTCATTCCTATATTTTTGTTATGTCTAAAAGTCCTCCAACTCATAGCCTTATGTCCAAAGTTTCTGCAAGAGAAACAATATCCATGGAAATAAATTGGATGCCTTGGAATGAAAAAATTACTTCTAGGAATCATTCTTTGTCTACCATCTTGATAAGATTCAAGCACATGTTGCTTCCTTCCTTCATATTTGTTTGCATAGTTGGGATGATCCAATTATGATTGCTTCTTCTTATCATCTTTTTATTTTTTAGGTTGAATTTTGTTTCCCTTGAGAGAATTTGCATAACTTGTAGGCTTCTCACTAGTTGACATGTTGATGCTTGATTCACCTTTGAAACTTTTCAAACTTTCCTTATATCCTAGTCCTGTCTTTTCATTTGGTGATCTCTTATTGTTAAGAATGTTATCTAGAGTTTCATATCCTTTTATGAATTTCATTTGAATTTTGGACTTCTCTAAATATTTTCTTAAGGACACTATTTATGTTTCTAGTTTGTCACAGATTTTCTCCTTTTCTTTTATCTGATTCATCAATATTTCTTCCCTTGTTTTGGCCTCTTCTAGCTGAATTTTTAAGATGACTATATCTTCGTTTATCTCATTGTCTTTTTATTTATAAAACTATAACTGTTATTTTGTTGGTCTATTATTTTTCTTGAGTCAAGATATTTCCTCCATAGCACTAATGAGTTCCCCTTCCATGTCTACTACAACTTCACACTCTTCTGTGTCTATTTTTTCTTGATCAGATTTAAGTTGCTCCAAATCCATGATAATTGTTTCATCTTGAATTGTATCTGGCTCATATTCTTCTTGTTTGGTGTCTGAAGAATTGTTTCTATCCTCTTTTGAATAAAAATTGTTCATTTTAAAATACTTTTTCTTTTTAAACTCTGTAGGTTTATCCCTTCCTTTTCTTTCTTTTTCATTGGTGTTGTTTTCTTTGAAGGGACATTTAGATGCAAAATGACCAACTTTACCACAATGAAATCATTTGAATGGTAACATACCTTTATACTTTCTGGAGCCCCTCTTTAGTTTCCTTACAAAGTTAGTTTCTTCTTTGTCCGAAAAGTGTTATGATGAATCATGATCTTGAGATGTTGACGATTTGACTGATGGCTTGAAGACTACATTCTTTAGATCTAGATATTCTTTCCTGGTCCTCATCTCATAAACAATTAGAATTCCATCGAGCCTATCCATAGTTTGTTTATCTAGTTCATGCATTTCTTATATAACAAAAGCCTTTGCATCAAGTCTTGAGGGAATAAATCTCAGTACCTTATGAACCATTGTAGCTTATTCAATCTTCTCACCTAGCCCTTTCATACTAGTTATAGTCTCATATACTCTGAGAAAGAAACATGTAATTTTTTCATCGTCACTCATTCTTAGGCTTTCAAATTGCATTATGTGAGATTGAAGTTTGTCCAAATTTACTTTCTCATCTCCTTCATAAATGTTTACCAGTTTATACCATATTTCCTTTGTTGATTCCAACTACATTACTTTAACAAATTATGTTTCTACAAGTACACCTTGGATAGAATTCATAACTCTTTCATTACTGTAGTAATTTTTCTTACATGCTTCACCAGTAGGAGGGTTTGATGGGATTTTATAACCATCTACCACAATCTTCTAGACTTCCATACCAAGAGACATTAAGTAGGTCTTCATTCTAATTTTCCAAAATGAAAAAATTGTTCCAATGAACAAAGGAGGTATGGCTGAAGAAGAAAACGAATCTTAACTTGCCATACCTTTTGTGTGATCTTCCTTCCAACTGTTAGGTTGTTACTGAAGGAACATGAGCTATGCTACCAATTTTTATAACTTACAACAATACTGAGAGGGGGAGGGGGGGGGGGGAATCAATATTGTATCATATTTCTCAATTTTATTTCCTTCCAAAAAATTAAAGTTATTTAGAAGTCCTTACTTAATCAACAATACATGCAAAAAAAAAACACAACATAGAAAACACATTACACCACAATTTTTTACGTGGAAACCCAATGCGGGAGAAAACCACATAACATCTTTCTTTATGTTCTTCTACAATCACCAACTTACAATTTACAATTATTTAGTTTGACAGGAAACTACCTGTCACAAATGAGGACATCGATCCTCTTAGGAACCAACCTGTTGCAAACAATGAGGACACCAGTCTTCTCAGGCACCAAACTATCACAGATAATTAGGACACTAATCCTCTCAGGCACCAACCTATTACAGATAATGAGCACACCAATCCTCAGTGAGCTTCAACTCACCATAGCACCACCCTGAATTTAGTTTTAAAAAAATATTACAGAACTAGACCTTTCTCTACAAAACTTAATCTAATATGTCTCCAGTTCAATTTTTTTGAACAATTACATGTCCTTTTTCTTCTCTTTTCATCCGTACCTCAATCGAATAGAGCACATCCTTATTTATAATGTTTTTTTCTAAGTTATCCTTCCTATATGTGGATGCGTAATAGTTACATTGTGGACATATTTTGATAAGATCAAAGTCATGTCAATTACACTTTTTTCTAAATAAAGTATGCAGATGCATGACATTTATATTGTGGACAAATCTTGACTAGATAAAAGTCCTGTTAGTTACACTTCTATCCAAAAAAAATATGTGGATGCATGATAGTTATATTGTGGACAAATATTGACCAGATCAAAGTCCTGATAGTTATATGTGGACACACTTCTGTCTAAATTAAGAATATTTATTTGTTCAGTTACAAATAGAGATTCTTTGACTAAATCAAATGGACCAAATATTCCAATGAATAAGCTCCAACTCATATCCATCAACAAAACTTAGTATTATCAAATCATCTCCTCATGATTGACACAACAAATCAAATTATGGTTTATAGAGCATCTGCTGCGTAGATAGAATAAGATCCCAAATCTCAAGTCATAGTTCTTCATCATGTCGCACTTGATTTGTTGTGCACTCACCCAGTCGCTCCCTTTATCCCGTCACATTCCACTCCATCGCTTTTTACATGGGCTTTGTTTTGTCACAATCTACTGCATCATTCGTCACATTGGCTCAAGGCCCCATGCATAATTTCTTCTACGTAATCTTCCACATAATTCATCATAGTCCATTATGTCACACTAGTTTCATCTCAACACACGCCACTGCATTGTTCATCACATTGGTTCAAAGCACCCTGCAAATTTTCTTTTGTGATTTAACCCTTTTATATGCCATTGATAATTTCCTCATTCGATCCTTCTGTGCACTTTTGTTTTCATCCTTTCACGACTTCCTATGTTTGTGCACCATACTTTGTGCCATACTTTCTTCACAATTGATCCTATTTTGCACCATTGATCCTTTTGTCCTTCGATCCTTCCCCGCACTTCTTCTATCTATTATTGTGCTATAACTGGTCATGTTCATGACCACGTTGACATTAATGAAAATATATGTGCAACAATTTGAAACACATGTTCACATATCATTATTCATTTAGCTTATAGAATTGCATTTTAGAACTAAGCGCATTTACAGATGCACATACGCATAAAATAACTTGTGAAGTCTTTCTACTGTAAAAAAAACTATGTCAAGCTAGGGTATGAGACATGATCATTGTTTTGAGTTTTCCATAGGATGTCAATTGCTTTAAATCATATTTATTTCATGGACCTTATGAGCATGGGCATAACTTGCTTCAAAATAAATATTTCAAGTTCATGTAGAAAATTGATGTTATTGTACTAATGCTCAACTAACACAAAAGCAAATATTCTAATTCCATCTACAAAGCACATGTTTCACAATTTTCTTCATTTTTCTCCTAAAGTAATATGTTAGGCCTAAATGAATTTATTACAAGCATGTGTACATAAAGAGCATAGATAGACTATGTATCACAAGGATACAAGTAGCTTCACAAATGTTCTTACTGGTGTCGACATTCTATGTCAACCTTGGATTTTCTATAAGATCATTATTGTTGGTCAACTTTACATTGCCAATTGCTTACATGAATCTTGAGTTCATGGTTTTACTGTGTTTTCTCCAATACTTGATTTATTTGGTTGTTATTATTGTTTCATACTACTTTCATTTGATAAATATTATTGTTTAGACTATTTTCTCCATCACCATATAAAAAATTGGATTTATTCTATAGCAATATTTTATGTTTTCTTTCTTACACTTGGTTAGGTATTCCATCTTATTCCATTAATATATTTTATGAAACTTTAGCACATGTTTTAAAGTCGCTTCCTTATAGTTATTTTATAAAGCACTTTGTTGAACCCTTCTTGCATATATGCAAAAGTTCCAATGTTTTCTATTGATCTCAAGTTAATATTTTCACATAATAGGTTTTCTTAGATCTAAATGGTTCAAAGGAACTTGGCTAATCGATCAAACGAAACTTTGCATTCTGTTGTCATGAATACTATTAGTGCAAATATCTTATTGCGTATTTTTGTGCTTCCAAATTTAGTCTTCTTTTGCCACCTTTTCCATTATTACAATTGCACCCTTACTGTATTTCACTAATGTTTTCTAGTGTGACAAGTATTACATTTTACTTCCTAGAAAAATGTGCACAACTTTCAAAGATTTTTTTTATTTTTTTTTCTTTGTTACATTCTCTTTTTTTTCTACCCACCCCTAGATTTAGCTTTGTCATGCACTGACAATTTTCTGTTTTATATGTCTTCAATACTAGCATACTCTCGAAGCAGGGGAAAGGAAACACTAAAGTGAATTGAGGTGGTTACGTTGTTATAGACGGTGGAATTTTTCCTTTGGATGGAAAATGAATACTTCAAAAGGTCCATCTTCATCCCACATCTAGTGAAATATTTTCAACCATCATGTAACTCCAAATTTGAATCCCCTGCTACATGACCACATGCAATAATCACATATATGTGAATGTGAATTTTCCAGACAGAAATGGAAGAGGAAGAATATGTAGTGGGAGAACTTCCCCTTAAAAACTTCACCGATGTCATTACCCATATGTGAGATGAAAAACTCTATCGATGTAATTAACCATATGTGAGATGATAAAATATCCTATAAACCAACCTTTTAAAAAACACCTTAGGCATAATTATTATATCTAGATGTAAAAATATTTTGAACCTTTAGAATTAGTACAAAAATATTTAAAGAATTAGTACGCAAATATTTAAAAAGTATTCAACACTAGTGATAAAGTTGTGGAATAGAGATTTTAAGTTGTAATACTATAGTTAAGATATGGATAAAAAACAACTCTTAATTGTATGTTGTTATTTACTATATGGGAAGATTGGTCAAGTGGCATGGACATTGACAGTGAACTAAATAATCAAATATGTTGTGATAGAAATTATATGAAAGAATATTTGTAAACAATGATCAATTAGAAAAAGTGATAACTTAACAATGAAAGTGTGCATTAAGTGATCAATATGCACAAATTAACCAATGTCGATGAATGGCGACCATCATTCAAAAAATAATATATAGTGTAGTGTTGAAGTTAAACTATCAAATGTAAATACATCAACATATAATATAAGCACAAAATATCAATGAAAAATGACTAATTTACATGGTTACATAAAGGAATCTAATTTTAGTAAAAATGACATGAACCATTTTGAAGGAGAAATATCTGGAACATTTTTTAGGAGGGTTTTCTTTTGGGAAGTGTAAAGATACTTTATCATACAACTTGAAACCTCGATGGGTAATGCATGGATCCAAAATCCACATACCAAAAGATAGACTGACCTTCGGATAATATAAAAATTAACTAAATAGAAAATGGGACTAGTGAGAAGAAAATTCAAATTTAAAATTTGATATCTGAATGCATCCACATTCTGACATTTAAATCAAATTCCATTAGATGTTGAAAACGATGGCATAAAATGTTCGAATAGGTTTTGATAAACTAAACCTAATACTTCACATGAGAAATAAGTTGGAACTGTATGTGTACATGCCATAATTTTCAAACAATTTGTTGAGCCAGATAAAACGTAGGAATTGTTGTGTGGATTCCTCAGAAGAAAGAAAATTCTAACAGACAAGCCACCTAAAACATTGAAGTACACATCTTACAACAATAAAAGTTCAAATCTTTCATTTCCACCACGATGTAACACATTTAAGCATGCTATATAGTTTAAGGTCCTACAACTAAGCCATTGAAAATATTAAACACAATGTACGTAGATGAATATATTTCCAAATAGGTATATCCATTAACTAATTTTTTTCCTTATAAAATCAGTGACACACATCCCCATATACACATTTATAGAGGTGACATAGTGAGTTCTAGTACCTCATTTAAAACCTAACTACTTCACACCCCTAATCTCAAGTTTTCGGGACCTTGTAGGAAGTGTATTACGAGTCTGAGGTACTGGATTGTTGACCACCATATCTCCATTGTTTTAATCAACTCAAGGTATTCTAGCTATCGAAAGATAGGAAAGAAACTACACCAACAACACCGGGATAAATGAAAACATAAAGATATTTCTTTTAATGATGTCTTACTATAAACAACTACCATAGGAACTTGTGATATAAGATGCATCGATAACCCTGTGCGATGAACCTATATATGCAAACTTTGTAACAAGAATGGGGTAGAAAATTCAAAGCTCACTCTCTGGAAGTATTCAGGTTAGAATGGCAAATGCAGGAAGGAAAATAACCAAAAATATTGGAATAAAAAATTTAATAATATAAATTCTAACTGATTTTCACTATGATTCAATTGGCCTACGAGGTCTAAGTGGATACAAAACAAAGAAAGCTATGAAATTGTATTCTCTACCCACAACAAAAGTGAAAAATCTCTTTAAATTTTATCAAGTACTCTTCAAATTTTGAAAAATAAGATATACAACAAAACCCCATCTTGAATCCCACAATTATTGACACGAAGGAATATATGTACGTAAAATCAATAGAATTAACATGACAATCAACAAAGATGAAAGAATCCCATTTTTTGGTTTTTGTTGTATGTAGGTTATTTTTCCAATTTAATGATGAATATACAATAAAATAAAAACGTATGTATAGGCTTCTCTTCTAATTTGTCAACTTGAGGATAACATAATACTTTCTTCAAGGAAACACAACAAGGAAAAAAGAAGCAATGCCTCTTTATCAAACTCCTGTTTTTCTCTGGGTTGATTGTTACCTCAAATAGGGGGTGCAATAGTTGTGTAATAATTATCGTTGTTGTCCTCATAGTCCACCTAGGACATCACAATTAAAGGAGCTTTTGTCCAAAATTGAGTGGACTTCTTTACCGCTTTGACATTGTCTTTATTATTACTTCCCTTCGTCCTACTTTATAGTGCAAAAAATATGTTATCAATATTGAATGAAACACCATTATCCTTTTTAAATCCTCCAAACATGTTTGTTTTTCCGATTTCTATCAAGGGTGCAAAATTAAAAAAACAACAACAAAACCTATGGATAGGAAATTATGGTAGGCCGAATATATAAAATCTACGTCTTTTAAAGAACAAAACTCGAGAAATAAGACAGAACCACAAGGCCCCAATAAAATTCAAAAGACTGAGAATGAAAAATTTAATCAGTCTAGGACCATGGCATAACTGTTATTGAATGCTGCAAAATTTATTAGCTGAAAAGGAAATTTAAATACTTTGTTGTAAGTTTTTTTCAATCAAATTGATAGAAACAAAGGAATCCAATATGTAGAACAACCATGAAATTGATTTTTTGATCAAGAAAATGACATTATGTTTCTAGTTTTCCAAAGAACCCAATTGAGAATTCAAGTAAAAAGCCAAAGAAAACAAGAAATGTAGAATTTTATGAAGCACTATAATAAATTATAAATAAATGGTTCTTCTCAAAGGACAAGAATGTGGAAACCCAATTGATCTCTCTGGCTCTTGATCAAACCTCTATACACAAACCCAAATACACCTTCTCCAAGAATGAGGGTGGGACTAGAATTTTTGGTTGCAAACCTAAAAGCTCTGCATGGATGAACACCAAGAGATTGTGTAGGGGGATCTATCACAAGATGGATTTTATGTTGGGTCCAAGGGAACTTACATCTGATTAAATTCTATGAGAGTTAATGTCATAACTATACCTCCTTCCCTCTTAGTAGGACCCACCACTCAATGACTACGTCCATATTAATTTCTTGTTTATCCGTGCAAATTCCTTCCTTTCCCTCTTCACATATGAAAAATGAAAGCACTTCATCTTGTAGAATCCCTAGATTGTTGTCCCAAATATTTTCCTTCAAGTGAAGTTTACAATTATTTTTTAGACTAGAAAATTAATTTGTCCAATTGATTTCATGAATTGGGTAATAGGTTCGATTCATTTCATGAAGGGTACATTCGAAATAAAAGAAACAAGGCTCACTACCACCTATACCAGTTTCAAAGCCTAACTCTTTAGAGGAAGTTTCTCTACTTCTCGAAAATACAGATGGCTCACTCAAATATACGTGAGTGAAAGAAACAAAATAAAGCTAACAATGGAAGCAACATGAAAAATAGATGAAAAATGAACAAATTTGAAGATATCCCACTTGAATGTTTACATATAGAACATCCAATATCCTAGAGGGTTGATTTCCTTGTTTAGAGATAAAAATAAACAACCTGCATTAAAAAATCCCTTAGACAAATTTACTATGCATTCACCTTCCTTGAGAATTCATCCACTGCGAAAATATTTCACTTGTTGCAACTACTAATTCTTGAGTGCTTCGCCTTTCACGAACCGTTGTAATTATAGTATTATCAAAATTTCCTTCTTGGGGAAGTGAAGAGGAAGTTTCTAATGAGATTAGTGTTATTATAGACTGGATCATTTTGCATGGAAATCTCCTGAAGTTGTAAGGAATACTCCAAGTTCCATAGCACATCTCCCATATCAAGCCTATCAATACCCTGCTTTGCTAAACACTTATTTTTTGTCTCTCCAAACTTTCCCAAAGAAACATGATCAATTGTACCCACAAGATGAGGATCAATGATCTGGTCAAACGTTCATCTTTTCTACCAATGCATTTCCCACTCTACAATGTTGAATTACTCTCTTGGAAGAGAGGGATTGATTACATGCCTTGAAAAAATACCTCCATTAGCACAATGCCAAATAAATAGACATCATACTTCTCAGTGAGTTTCTACCTTCAGAAATAATCGAGATCAAGGTATTCAAAACTTCCTTTTATTGTATTCTCACATGTTTCTGGTCCAATGTAGGTCTGTTTTTTGATAGACCAAAATATGCCACCTTAGTGACAACATTCTCATCAAGAAAAACATTTGTTGTCATGACATTACAATAAATAATTCCTTGGGTTGTTCTAGTATGAAGGTAATATAGGCCTCTTGCAACTCCAATATATTTTGAGCCTATATTTCTAGGAAAGAGGTGGAATATTTGTGCCATAAAAATGACTCCTCAGAGTCCCATTACCAATGTATTCATAGAACAAAATTACTTCACAACGCTCCTCATAGTATCCAACCAGAGAAACAATATGGTGGTGTTGAAGTTTAGACAACACCTCAATTTTTGCTTGGAATTATGCTAGACTTTTCCCTGATGTTGGATTGCCTCATTTAACTACAATGTATCAACATATTCTCCTTGGTTTATATGCCACTGAGATGAAACGCCCTTCTGTATACAATATATTGAACCCTTTAAGTGTTTTCTAATTCAAATGGTGGAAGCTATAAGAAAATATCCATAATGAAAATTCGACGTCTTCACATATTCCTATGAAATGGACTCAATGGAATCATTCATGACATATTGGAACCAATTTAGTTTCCTCCCCTATGGACAAGCCTCCATAATAGATAAATATCCAAGTTGCATTATCTGAAAAGTGATCTATGTGAGAACTGAGCAACCCATGTCAGCAAAATCAATTTGATTCGGTGAAGGATAAGACACGTGTTAAGAGAAGATTTATTGATTGCAAATGAATATATGAAAATTTTTTATACTCTTTGGACATACGACGATCCAGATGGATTTTGGTGGCCTCCCACCTATTCCAACTGGCTCATTTTGATAGTTTTCCAGTTTGGTATTTTTTTCCTAGTTTCCGGGTCCCAGACTTCTGGGGCCGTTTTGAGGCCCTAAACAACGTTTTTAGGGCTCTCCATATATAGAATGGAGACAAAGTCGGATTATCATAGAAACATGTGTATTCCTCGAATAGACCTTTCCAACAGGCTATCATGCGCCTAAAACAAAGATCATATGCAAAAGTTACGACCCCGAGAATTTGATGTAGTAACTTACCCCAACCGGACCTACATGACTTTTGGTGCTTCATCTCCTAGGGTTAGGTTTTTGTATTTATAGGGTTTTGGAATTCCTGTTTATTGTAAAAATGCTTGGAGATTTTCATTGTAACCATATTCTTGTGAATGAACACAACTGTCACATCTCTTCTCCTAGATAAGCCACCACCATTCTAGCAAGCTTGTTTCAGTCTACATTTTACAGTTTCAGCATATTTCCTTATTGAATAAAAGCCATTTTTACTGTATATATATTATTGTTTCTTGTGTTTCTATGTTAAGAATAATAATAATATGTATTCATTTCATTATACTCATAAAATATGGATCAGTGGTATCAGAGGGGTTTTCTCCTTATTGTTCTTAATGCATGTCCCCAATGAGATGAGGGTACACAGAATTGAGTCTCGAGCTTGTTTCTCTTGAGGAAAAAATCTCTCGCACTCCCAAGAGACCTCTCATGGAGGGAGAAAATAAGGATGATGGGATAGGAGATCCTTTGAAAATTTTGCTCGAGGAAGCCCTCATAGAACAATGGAACGAGATCATGGATAGTTTTGCGCAAATCCTTCGGCGGCTACCAACAGGTGACACATCTTCCTTGTGGAGGCACTGCCCCATTCAAGGTACAAATCAACTTTGATATTCCTATATTTGAAGGTTAGATAAACGCAAATGTTGTAGTCAAATGGTTGAATCTACTAGAAGGATATTTTTTTGTCCATAAATTTTCGAGCAGAGAAAAGATTACTTTTGCGCTCCTCAAAGTCATTCCCCATTTCAAATATTGGTGGGAGAATTTCTGTGAGAAAAAGGAAACAGAGGAGCCCTCATTATTTATAGTCGCGGTCACCTGAGAGTCCTTCAAGGATTCTATTAAGGAGCAATACTACCCTGTCGGAAGTTATGAAGACTTGTATACAAAATGGACCACATCGCGGTAGGAAAGAGACCAAGTAGTGTCAGAGTTCACAAATATCTTCCATACCTTGTGCACCAAGTTGGGTATCAAATATTCTAAGCGACATTTGGTGCTCAAGTATCGCGGTGATCTGCATAGATATATCCAGGTTAAAATGGAATTTCTGGACATATTATCCTTGGGCGCGGCCTATTGATATATCGTCAAAATCGAGTAGAAGCTTAAACAAAAGACGCGGAAATTTGGGCCTGGGAACCCCTCACAACAAAAGAAAGGAAAGGGAGGCCCAAACCCATAGAAAAAAGGACAAAGAAAATATGGACTGCCTCAGGAAAACCAGTCTAATCCACAATTAAAGGACACCAGGAAAAGGAATAAAGATACCGGGAAGTGGTGCGACTTCCATAAAATCCCCTGGCATAACACTGTTGATTTCCGCTCAAAGAAGTCATTAGTGGTTGAGGTGAAATCCTTTGAATCAGATGTGGGTTCTGAATCTGAGTTAGAACCAGAAAGGAGGAGATAGATCATTGATGTGGAACCCAATGCCACCATTTTTACCACCAAGATCCATCCCGCTGAACTAGATGAGATAGAAGAAGGCAAACGCCTCTTTCATTCATGGATGTGGGTGAAAGGAACCCCGTTGCACTTCATCGTTGATAGCGATATCCAAAAGAATATCTTCTTAGTAACTATCGTCAAGCGGCTAGCCCTATCGACAACACCGCACCCGTAGCCTTACACCATTGGATGGCTCCGCCAAGGAAGTGATCTCTGTGTTATCCAACAGTACCGCCTGTCGTACGACATCAATCCCTTAAAATATGAGGTATTGTGTGATGTTTCTCCTCTCGAAGTTTGTGATGTTCTTTTGGTCCAACTTTGTTTATGGAAATTCCATGTTGTGTATGAGTCTAGGCCTCATAGTTTTATCATTACTTTGAATAGGAAATTGTATAGGATACCCGAGGCAGTCCCACATAGTGTTATTTCCTTGATTTTTGACAAACAATGCAGGAAGATCATCTCTCAAATCAAGAATTTTTTCTTCTTTGTGATTCTCTCTTAGAGCGAGCGAAAGATTGCTTCCACATCTAGGGCCTCTGTGGCCGACCTCTCCACAAAAAAAGCTAGTGGATAAGGTCATGGAAGAATACAAAGATATATTCTCCTCACTGATAGGGGTACCTCTGCACTGTCAGGTCAAGCATCCCATCGATCTCACCCCCGACGCATTGCTACCCAATGGGCCAGTCTACCGTTTCTCTATGTTAGAGAATGAGGAGATGAAGTGATAGATCCAAGAACTACTACACAAGGGGCATATCCGTCCCAACTCATCACCTTGTGGGAGATTAATTGTGTTGGTGCAGAAGAAAGACGAGACCTGGTGACTCTGCATTGATTATCGGGCCCTAAATAAAATCATAGTTAGGAACTGGTACCTGATTCTCTGAATTGACGATCTCCTTGATCATCTCAAGGGGGGGAAAATACTTCAGTAATATTGATCTGAAGTATGGCTACATCCAAGTCCCAAGAGAACAAACATATGTATGAAAGACCACCTTCAAGTCAAAAGAAGGTATTTTTTAATGGTTGGTCGTGCCCTTTGGTTTGACAAATGCTCCAACAACTTTCATGAGGATGATGGATGATATCCTGTGACCTTTCACTAATACTTTTGTAGTGGTGTATCTAGATTACATCCTCATCTACAACAAGACTTGGGTGGAACACTTGCAAAATATTCAACAGGTTCTGCACACATTATGGCAACACAAGCTATATGCCAACTTGGAAAAATGCTCCTTTGACATGGATAGGGTCAAGTACCTAGGCTACATCGTTGATCATCATGGTGTGCATGTGGATCTAGCCAATATCTAGGTCATCTGTGACTGGCCATCCCCAACCACACTCACTGAGCTTCAAATCTTCTTAGGCCTTGCCAATTTCTATCGCAAGTTTGTGTTGGGATTCTCCCATATTGCATGGGCCCTTAGCCAAGTAACCAGGTGTGGTGGTAAGGAAAAAATTTTGTGCGGCCTTTCCCAACAACAAGCATTCGATGATTTGAAGAAACTCTTGTGCTCAGCCTAAATACTTTCATTACCGGACTTGCAACAACCCTTTGAGATTGAGACATATGCTTCAAACTATGTTGTGGGTGTAGTCCTCACTTAGCACGACCACCCTGTGGCCTATCATAGTGAGACACTATCATATGTCATTCGTAAGTACCCTAATTATGACAAAACAATGTACTCCATTGTGAAATCATGTCTCTAGTGGAGGAATTACATTCTTGGGAAGGAGATAGTCATCCACACTGATCATAAGCCACTGCAGTTCATGAAGAGACAAGGAAAATTGCATAATGACCACCATCAGAAGTGGTTCACATACTTGGAACAGTTCCACCTCAAAATCAAGTATAAAGAAGTGAAGTACCAACTGAGTCGTTGATTTCCTTATCCGACCTCCAGTCACGACACTCACCATGGTTCTAGACTCTTGTGGCAACGAGACCTCCAGATGGATCCACCTCTATGAGACAAAGCCTGACTTCTCCTCCACCTACCAAATGTTGGGTGCAAAATCACTTGTCGCTAATTTCCATCTTCAAGATGGGATGTTATGCCATCTGGTCCATCTCTACGTTCTATCAAGAGAGTGAGTGAAGATGATTTGGGAAGCCCACTACAGTCGGGTGGCAAGACACTTTGGCATCAAAAAGATAATGGCAGTGTTGTAGAAACATTTATATTGGTTGAAACTTCGACGGGATGTCAACAAGTATATCAAGTCTTGAACTGCCTGTGCTATTTCCAAACCGACCACTAAGAAACTGGGCATGTACACCCCTCTTCCTACTCTTGACAGGCCATGGGAATTCATATCAATGGAATACATGTCGGGCCTTCTGTCCACCAAGAGGGGAATTGATTGTATTTTTGTGGTTGTTGATCACTTTTCCAAGATGGTGATTATGGCCACTTGCAAGAAGAGAATCACAACAGAGGCCACTACCAAGCTCTTATTTGAATGAGTCTGGGTACATTTTGGAATCCCACAAACCATTGTCTCAGATCGGGACAGTCAGTTCCTAAACACAATATGGATGAGCCTCTGGTCACTGATGGACACCAAGCTCACCAAATCCATTGCCTTCCACCCCTAGACAGATGGCCAAACCGACGTCGTCAATCGGATTATCGTGCATATCCTTTGCATGTACAATTCCAAGCACCCTTGCAAATGGGATGAGAGTCTCCCCTATGTTCATCATAGCTACAACCAAGCCCTACATAGCTCAACCATCCACAACCCCTTTCAGGTGGGGTTGGGATTCCAGCCATTGGGTCCCATGGATGTTACACTACACCTTGCTTCCACCCCAACTACCTTGTCACCTGCTCCAATTGATGCTGACAAAGCCACCTGGTTCATTAAGTGGATCCAACACATCCGCCAACAGGTTCAGGCTATTTTATAGAATTCCAATGCCAAGTACAAGCAATGCCATGATCAACATCGAGTGCCACATAAGTTTCAGGTGGGAGAAAAAATTTGGTTTCACTTGTAGAAAGAACCACTTACAAGGCCCCATCAGAAGATTCACCCACTCCGTTATGTAACTTACACCATCACCAAGGTTGTGGGTGAAAATGATTTTGAGCTCAACATTCCTCCTTCCCTTGGTCTACACCTAGTGTTCAACATGGATGTACTTCGCCCATATTTCCCACCATTATTGAACACCTCAGAGATAACAGAGCAGTTGAAACCAATAGAGCGCAACCCTGACTGCATGAAATAGGCATCTAGTGATCATATTGTGGACACACAGGTCAAGGGTACTCACTAACAAAGGATCCAATTTTATCGAGTTGTCAAAGTAGGGCAACTCCTGCACCAAGGCAAGTGGCTCACACGGGGCCAAATTCAATAACAAATTCTTCATCTAATGGGGGAACTCAACGCAATGGAGACCATTTGTTCCTAAGGGTATATGATTTATCTATATGGATTTTGGTGGCCTCCCACCTATTCCAACTGGCTCATTTTGGCAGTTTTCCAGTTCAACAGTTTTTCCTAGTTTTCGGGTCCCTGACTTCTGGGGTCGTTTTGAGGCCCTAAACAACATTTTTAGGGCTCTCCACAATCTAATTGTAGTCAGAGTCAAATTCTGATGGAAACATGTGTATTCCTCATATATACCTTTCCAGCGGGCTATCGTGCGCCTAAAATGAAGATCACATGCACAAGTTACGAGCCTGGAAATTTGATGTAGTAACTTACCCCAACAGTGCCCACATGACTTTTGGAACTTCATCTCCTAGGGTTAGGTTTTTGGATGTCTAGGGTTTTGACATTCCTGTATATTGTAAAAAGGCTTGGAGAGCCTCATTGTAACCATCGTCTTACGAATGAGCTCAATCGTCACATCTCTTCTCAGAGATAAGTCGCCACCATTCTATTAAGCTTGTTTCAATCTACATTTTACATTTTCAACATATTTCCTTATTGAATGGAAGCCAATTTTGTTGTATCTCTATTATTTTTTCTTGCGTTTCTATGTTAATAATAATAATAATAATATATATTCATTTTGTTATGCTCATAAAATATGTATCATACGATGAAGGTCCTAGCAGAACCTCCCCTTAAATAAAACCTTTAATGTAATTATTCTTTGTTCCTTTTTTCTAAATGCAAAATGATGCTTGGAAGTAATTTTGTCTTCTAGGATATTATTTTATTTTCTCTTATACAAACTGATGTTATTATATATAAATTTTTAAAGCTTGATCTTGCTTTTTCTATCACAAGTCGACCTATAAAGGATTGTTTTCATAGAAGAAAATGTAGTTGAAGGATCTTTTGTGTCACTACACTTGAGTCAACTGCCTTTGTTTCTTATAATTCCTTTGGTCTCATTCCATCATGGGTTATGAAAATGAGGGAAAATATAATTCTAATTCTACATGTTTATTTAACTAAACAACTGCATTTATTGTCTATGGATCAACCGTACAAGAAATTGATCACATTCTATCCAATTTCAATTTGTTTCCTTTGAAAAATTCTATTACAACCCAAGAGATTTCCTTTTTTACATGCTAGTGGTTTATTTCATTTTCATTATACGTCGCTTGAGATATGACAAGAAATATTGAATCACTTTCGAGCTTGCTTAGAATGCCAAGTCTCTACAACTCTTTTGTCAATGAAAACATAGTGAACTATGGATTTTATTGAGAGATTACATAATATCCATGATACCAAGCTATATTTGCATAAGATGTCTCTTTCCACCTCTTATATAGAATCGACATATGATCTTGGCTTATGGAGTGATATTTTCAATTTTAAGTGGTTTTCTAGGTGGTTGTCTATATGAGTGTATGTTTGGTCATTTACAAAAGGCACAATTTCAACACAAGTGGATCAAAATATGAATATAGGCTATTGTTCCATGATAAACATCCATTGTGTGGCCATTTTTAGTTGTTTTTGTCATATAGATTAATGTCACCTAGATTCTTTATCTTGGGTGGCCCCAACACATCTATATGTGCATCTTCACTTGCAATTGTTACAATTGACAAATTTTCTATTGAAAAATCACTTGTGGAGAAACCATTGCACATCATTGATGTTAATGTTGAGGATTTCCATGATTCATTGTTCGAATCAGTTTGCATATTAACAATGTCATTGGATATGCCTTCTTTTAGAAGGACAATTACACAAACTTTTTTTAATGCTTTTCTTACAAATGAAATTAGAGCAATTAGGTCTCGTGATAGATACCTTTTTAGTGAGATTATTTTTGAGTATATTTTCATTGATGTCAAGGGTGTGGCAACCAGTTTGTATCAAATCTAGAAGATAATTTAAATGAAAAGATTGTGTTTGAGGGAAGCATGCACATGACCAGGATACACCTATCTCTATTTTATGTTGATGCCACAACAAATAAAGAAATAAGCAAGGCTTCTCGTCAGTATGCAATATCTCTATATGAAGTAATTTCCAAAGTGCATGGAAAAAGAATCATTCCCCATACAAGAAAAATTATGGCTATTGTTGTGAAGACTCTGCCTTCAAGTGCAGGGTCATTTCCTCTACAACGAGCTTGTGGAAGATTTGTTGCAGGGATAGCCAGGTGTGGCATTGATTGATGACAGTACATAAGATATCATGATCATTGTGGATTTTTCGACAGATCTTTATCAATGTTTTTTTCAATCTAAAGGATGCTTAAGGATCATGATCCAAGTGGAGGATTTCCATTTACCTCGTTGCACATAGTCAAAGAAAATCAATTTACAAGTTTTCCTAAATCCTGAAATCTTTGCAAAACTTGAAAATAAGAAAAGTTGTCAACGATGAAACAATGGTGGTTTGTAATGCCTTGGACGTGGAAGCAACAAGAGACATAATGAGAAAATATATGGTTGGCTTGATGAAGGCTCTTCAAAATAAATATTCCCCCATGATATTTTCATTGGGCACATGGAACATGGTTGATTGGATTACATTACCATTTGGTTGCATCGCTAATGGAGTTCCCTATGCATGGATAAATGAGGTAAGCATAAATGAATAATTCCCTATCTGGGAACATGTCCAAGGCACTATTGTGGAAAGGTAAATATAGAGCCTTGAATAAGTGAAGTGAAGTGTTGATTAGTTTGAAGTGTCACACCACATCACTAGGGCTCCCACAACAAAGTTTGAAGGGTCGTCGTGAAGAAACGACTTAACATTCCAAAAACTGAATTCCTGTTGACCTGAAGTGTCAAGAAATATCGAAGTGCATATGGGTTGACTTGGATCTCCATGCGTGAAAAATAGTAAATGAAAGGTTTGGCACTAAGCTTTAGCATTGGAGAGAAACAAAATTTAAATATGTACTGAGATATATAAAATATGTACTGATATATATATATATATATATATA
>JZKD02S1770407.1:40438-74001 GCA_000966675.3 Picea glauca
ATGATTCCTTCTATGGTGGCGATCACTGCTCCATTCACCTAGAGTGCGGCAGGCCCTCCGTTCTCATACGGGATGTCTGACTTCGATACGAGCACTGTCCTTTCCCACTCCACTCTACAGACGTTAGGTCTCGGGGTAGGGATCTCCAACACTCCTCTGCAAGGATCCATGGGGGGAACTTCAGCTCCCTATAACACTTTCCCTCATAGAGGGGGTCATATACCTCCTTCATCCACTTCGCTCGGTGGTGCCCACCAACACTCCATCAGGCCAAATGTAAACTATAGTTCGTTTGGAGCAGGTAGTCAAGGACTTCCTAATTATAGCATGCCAGTAGGTTCAACATCATTCTCTTTGTTCAACGTGTTTGGTAACAATGCTTTCTTTTCAGTTGTCATCTCGGTCGGGGGAAACCCTGGTTAAGGACAACAACATCCTATACAAGGTACTATTCCTGCACAAGGGGAAAAATTAGGAATTCCTTCCTCACAATGACCTTGGAATCTGTTGCAGGGATCATTTCCCTCGTCAGGGATTTCGATCGGGGGAAACCCCTTCCATATCCAATGGAAGCCCGGGAAAGGCTCATCACCAATGCCCATCAGATCGGCAGGGGGAAACCCTTCCCAAAATCCTTGGAATGCGAAGCAAGCCCAACCCTTTACATCCTATTACGGGAGTCATTCGATGATGTCTCAAAAAGCGCATAATCCATACACTAGTCACGACCATAGTTATTACCAAAACCTTGGCCAACAACCTAAATTTTCCTGGAAACCTCGTGCCAGTCAAACTCCATTCTCCTTTTTCCCTGGTTACAATCAACAACCCAAATTACCATTTTTGGAAAATCTGCACTTGCCATAATTGACAAGGTTATTAAATGACCCCATCTATCATGATCCTCACTGGCCCCCTATGTCGACCAATTTTCTTTCGGACATCCCAAAGTTCAAGGCTAAGCCCAATGAAGATCCAGGCAATCATGTGACTACCTTCCATTTATGGTGCTTGTCCAATTCTTTGAGAGATGACTTTGTCCATTTGCGTTTGTTTCAACACACTCTCATCAGGAGTGCGGAGAAATGGTACATCGAGCTCGACCACTCAATATACTCTTCCTTCGGTGAATTGGCAATGGATTTCTTAATCCATTTCCAATTACCTGTGAGATACGATGTCAACACCGAATTGTTGGCCAACTTTGAGCAGACAAAAGAGAACCATATCTCAGATTACATCCGAGAATGGAGACACCAGAAGAGTTTGATAAAAGTGTCAGTCCCACTAGAATTCCTACTTGAGTGGTTCCTTAAGTCTTTGGTACCTCAATTATCTAAATACGTCGCAACCTCAGGAGTCTTTTCAGAGGAATAAGCGATAATGAGAGCCCAACAGCTAGAACTGATTTACTCTCAATTTGTTTTACTTTACGAAGTTTTACCAGATGCACCATGGTCGATACTTGACAAGACCAGATAGAGATATTGACCACATGCCGATGGCATGGTAGGTTCAGTGAAAATGAAGCCCGCTAGCCAACTTTCCAATCAATTGTAGCAATTGGAAATACAATAGACAACAGCCAACCAGACCACTGGTTCGACTGCTTCCCCTACTCAAACGTCGGATGTAGAAAGTGTTCAATTGACAAACCAAAAGGCCACCTAGAAGCCTGACGGAAAGAAGAAACAACGAAAGAAGGGTAAGGGGG
This sequence comes from Picea glauca, assembly GCA_000966675.3. Lineage (NCBI taxonomy): Eukaryota > Viridiplantae > Streptophyta > Pinopsida > Pinales > Pinaceae > Picea > Picea glauca. Next base: position 42,153 of record JZKD02S1770407.1, read on the forward strand.
ATAAGAAACCTACCAATAATATTGGCGAGGGAAACACTGAAAAGAAAAAAGTCGAAGTATCCTTGTAATATTTGCAGGGAAGACCATCTGACTCACCAGTTCCCTCGGCTTGCGGAGGCCCAGAAGTTATTGGCACAATAACAGCCTACCCTGTTAACAAATCCATTTCTGCATGGGAAAAATTTAGCTCAAGCCTCTTCAAGCACGGAAGGGGCCGGTCAGGGACCCCCTCCGTCTTCGAGTAAACCTTCATCCATGAATGTGTACATGAAGAAAGGTAGCATTGACATAACAACTAGGAAATGCGACTATAGAAAGCCAAACACCCCTGAGAAGGGTAAAGAATCTTAAAACCCATCTCTTCCTCTCCATATTGAGAATATGTTGGGAGAAACAATGACACACATCCCCAAAGGTGCGTTCAAAAAAGCTTCTCACAACCCAAACGCAAGGGCCACCCATAACTACTTTGTGGTGGAGGATTTGTCACAAACCCCTTGTGTGATGTCAGCTTTGGAAGTCCTCCAGAGCTACCCTTCCCAGAGAAAGGCTCTATTAGTTGCCTTAGGATCCATTGAGACTTGTAATACTGGAATGATCATGATTGATACGACCGACTCAAAACCTCGTCTTCCTTACCATGTAGTGTTTCAGATAGTTGTGGCTTACACCATGAAAACTTTTACTCGGAACATTTTCTGCACGATGGCTGATGAAGGTGCCTCGACAGTCGTGATGTCTTTGGTGTGTTGGAAGGCGATCGACCAACCCATTTTGTCTTCGTCACCTACCCTTCTTACCACTTTTGACGGTCATTCATTCCGACCACATGGAATCATCCCCTCTTTTCCCCTGCAATTAGGACGGAAGACCGTGTGCGTTGAAGTTGAAGTGGTCGATGCATCTCTCGACTACAATCTCTTGTTAGGAAGGAGTTGGATCTACATTGTGCAAGCAATGGTCGCGACAGTTTTCTGGGTCTTGTTGTTTCCACATGAGGGCCAGATCGTGACCATTGATTAGTTATACTTCTCCCGTCCTAACCCTTCATCGGGGGTATCCACGGTCCCGATGATTGATAACCCTCAGCCCGACATCATCTTTGTAGGGGTTGGGTTGTGCCACCTTTGATGGGTACTTTCGATTACCCACCTCCAACCAGCAATGTCCATTACATGTTAGTTTTCCCCGACTAGCCTAGGGTCAAAATCTTTCAAATCTCATCGTTTTGCACTACTTTCTTTAACGATCTGTGGACTCTTCCTTCCCCATCAGCCATGATGGAAGGGACAGGGCAGCATGGCATGGCCATGCCCTTGTCTGTGGCATAAGTTGCATACTCTACAGTCTAGCAAGCCTCTGCCAACTCCGATCTGACTCCCAAACATGAGTTAGATTCGGTTCTCGAGCCTATATGGGCTCAAGGTTCCCTCGCTGATACTGATACTTTAGACTTAATCTTGCCCTCAGACAAGGTGATTATTGAGCCAATGACTAGTCTGGATAGACCCTGGGATGATCTTCATCACCGATCTTACTTCCTCCTAGAGTTAAGAAGAATTGAAGCAGGTGAATTCACTCTGACTATGACTGGAGATAAGGATTGTCCTATCAATCCTTTGGCTATGCACGATGTTTACGTTGAAGGAAATATGAAAAAAATTTCTCAAATGATACCTATCGATATCTCCAGAATCCATGGCATCGTGGAGAATATCTTCATCGGAGTGGATTACTCCCCCGAGGAGATTCAAATCTACACAGATTTATTTAAGGAATTCCACAACGTGTTTTCCTAGTCTTATGAGGAAATGTCAGGCATAGATCCAAGAATCGTCGAACATGAAATCACGACATATCTTGATGCTAAGCGGGTCTGGCTGAAGCTTCGTCCAGTCAATCCTAGGAAAGCAGAAGCTATTAAGGCTGAAGTAGATAAACTACTCAAAGTTGGTTTCATCTACCCCATCCAATTGACTCAATGGGTGTTAAACCCCATTCCAGTCAATAAAAATAGGGTACTATTCACGTATGTACGGATTTTCATGATTTGAACAAGGCCTGTCCAAAAGACAATTTCCCCATGCCATTTGTTGACCAGATAGTCGATGAATGTGCAGTTTTTGAAGCCTTTTCTTTAATGGATGGTTTTTCAGGATACAATCAGATACAGATCAATCTCGAAGACCAACACATAACCGCTTTCATCTTTCTGCGGGGTACATTCACTTATCAGAAGATGCCTTTTTGTCTGAAAAATGCTAGAGCTACATTTTAGCGGGCCATGTCTTTTGCTTTCCATGACCTCAAACACATAGTCGAGGATTATCTTGATGATTTAGTGTCACGATCTCGCAAGAGAGTTGATCATCCTACACACCTCCAACTTATCTTTGAGCGATGTCGCTACTACTGGATCCACTTGAATCCAAACAAATGCATTTTTTGCATCACATCGGATCATTTGCTTGGTTTCATTGTTTCGACAAAAGGGATCATGGTTGATCCTCTAAAGGTTGAGGCAATAGTTCAGATTCCTCCCCCATGCACAATCCCCCAGCTTCAAAGTCTACAGGGAAAAGTAAACTTTTTACGGTGTTTCATCGTGAACTATGCTGAGATCAAAAAGGGTTTCATGTGTTTATTGAATAAGGACATTCCTTTCCATTGGGATGAAGACGCTCATCACTATTTTGAAGCGTTGAAACTTGCCCTCATGTCTACCCCTCTTCTTTGGCCACCCAATTACAATAAAGATTTCTTATTGTACTTGGCCGCTGCAGAGTCGACCATCGTATGGTATTGGTTCAGGAGGATGATTTTCTCTCAGAATATGTGATTTATAACCTGAGTCGAGGTTTGGTTGGACCAGAACTCAATTATTCCCACATTGAAAAACTTGCATTGGCAACAATTCATGTTGTCCAACGGTTCCGTCATTACATCTTGTTTTGCAAGACCACCGTCATTGTTGTTGTGAATCTGTTTCAATACATGTTGAAACGACGTGTAATTGGTGGAAAGATCAGTAGATGGATAGTTATCCTCCAGGAATTCGACTTGGATTTTGTTTCGGAGAAATCCAAAAAGTCGTTGGTATTTGCGGAACTCATTTCGTAACTTCCAGTCGAATCAGGTGATGTTATACCCGAAGAGTCTCCTATCAAAGGAGACATGTTTCTGATCGTGTCTTCGGACCCTCGGTATAGAGATATACTAGTATATATCCAGACTTTGAAATTCCCTACCTCTTCTTCTCGTCATGATCGTCACCGTATATGCCATCAGGCCAAAAAATATCTCATACTCGAGGACACTCAGTATCGTCGAGGTGTAGATTGCATCCTTCGTCAGTGTCTCACCCATGAAGAAGAGAAAATTGTGCTTAACGATTTCCACACTGGAGCATGTGGAAGTCATTTTTATGGGTTGGAAACAAGACAAAATATTCTACGAGCCAACTACTTTTGGCCGACATTAATCAAAGATTGTGTTGAATCGGTCAAGAAGTGCCACCCGTGTCAGATCTTCTCTCGGAAGATGAGGGCACACCCCGCTCTCATGTTTCCCGTCATCACAGTTGGTCCCTTCACTAAGTGGGGGGTTGATTATGCTACATGAAACCATCCTTCTGCAATGGGGCACTATTATATCATTGTAGCAGTAGACTACTTCACGAAGTGGGTGGAAGATATGCCAACGTTTAAATATGATGGTGAGATTGCATCTCTCTTTTTGTTTAACCAGATAATAGCAAGGTTCGACATCCCGAGAGAGATTGTCACTGACCATGGAAGTCAGTTTCAGAACAAAATGATGTCCGAGTTAACATCAAATCTTGGGTTGAGGCAAGAACATTCATCACCCTACTACCCACAAGAAAATGGTTAGGTGGAATATGTGAATAAATCCCTGAAGACTATTTTACAGCGAACGATCAATTCGGCCAGGTCAAATTGGCATTTGATGTTTTACTTGGAATTATGGGCCTACCGAACGTCTGTTAAGACTACAACCGGTTTCTCACCTTTTCAACTCGTTTACGAGTTGGAAGCAGTCTTGCGTATAGAGCGCCATATCTCATCTCTAAAGTTGGCAGTACAGTTACTGCCAAACACTTCACCACTTGAAGAGCGTTTATTATATCTTGAGCATCATTGAGATGCAGCCTTGGCTAACGAGGCTCACAAACGTAAAGTCAAGTATCAATATGATTGGTCCGTTCATCCTTGGATTTTCTTTGAAAGCGACCTTGTCCTAGTCTATGACCAATATAAGGACCCCCTAGGGGCAGGCAAGTTCAAACCCATGTGGTTCAGATCTTTCATCGTGAAGGAGATTCTAAATAAGGGCACTTATCATCTCGTGGATTTTGAGGGAAATGCTTTGGAGGAGCCTAGAAATGGGATCTACCTCAAGAAGTATTACTCGTAGGTGGGTTACCTTGAGTGACTTCTTGTAACATATGTATAGCTCTTGTACATTGATATTTTAGTTTTTGTCTTTTGGTTTTATGGACATGTCATTTTTGATGTCATATTTTTCACTGTGGCATATGTCAAGTGAATCATAGGTGTTCATTGGGTTTACGGACGGTGCTAGCCAGCACACTCAGAGGCTTGCTTCCGCAACCTGGGTGATTTTCACACCTCATGTCCAGTTGATATCTTCAGGAGGTATCTGTTTAGGTGATGCCACAAACAATGTTTTTGAATACAACACAATTATAGAGTTGCTTCATGACACTTTGTTGCATGGTATCTCTTACCTTTGAGTCTAATTAGATGCTCAGCTGGTTGTGTCCTAGTTAAATAGGTTTTACCACGTTCATGATCTGATTCTACACCAACGATTCCTTAGGGTACGTCTCTTAGAATGAAGCTTTGATTACATTACATATATCCATGTTCCTAGGAGATTGAATCAAATCATAGATACTCTAGCTAATCATATATTAGATTGGCATTTTGCACACATGTAAGAAAAATCACACACACACACATGTAAACACATTTGTAAAATATATGTAATACTTAAGACGAAAAACGATAAAAAGATCCATATATATCAAAAAATATCAGAGAACATGGGTGGGCGCAAGCGCCCCAAAAATATTTCTAGTCAGATTCATCGGGCTTATGCCCTCAAAAATATACAAAAAGTGCTCTTGGCACGTAAGTATTCTATCCTAGCTAAGGGTGGGGCCTGTTGGCCCTGCCATAGTGAACAACGATGTTTTCCAAATGCCATAAGAGCTGGACCCAGGTATGTGGCACCCCAACTACATGAGGTTGCATCGATGGTGGTAGGTCCTCGATCTTTGCCATTGGGACTGTGCGAGTGAGTGCGGTAAGGTTCCGCTCCACCCATCTCAAAACTCTATCAGCCTCTTCGGTTGGAGCCCCCCTTGCTACTGCTGGTCCTACCTCTGGTCGAGAACGTCACCTGGTCCTCGCGAAATCTGCTGGATGCATTGGTCCCACATCTGCACATAACGGATACATACTTTTCAGATACTCTGGTACACAAAAAAAGTGATATATATAAAAAAGAAATAAAAATTAAATACATTTGAAAAAAAAAGCATACCTAACTCTCCTCTCTCTACTCCAGGAGGTACGGCCATGTCAGGGTCCCTGGAGAAGTTGATCCCGACATAGAGGTAGTCCTCTATCACCAGAATCTATCGAGACCACTAGTCAAAAAACTTGTCATCGAAGGCCTCAATGGTCCTCCCTCCCCCATGTCGTGGAAACAATGTCACCCATTTGCATAGCATCGGGAGAGTGACCTTGTGCCCTCATATAGTCTCTCAAGGACTAATGTTGGGTAACCTCTCAAAGAAGAAAGAGCACAAAATGGTCCCAAACTCGAAGTTCTTATGTGCCTGCACTCAACAATCTGTCAACTATCTCTTCATGCATGTCAACATGGTTGTGCTCCAGTCAAAATTTTGTGCATTTAAGCACTAAAATACACAATTCATGTGCACTCGGGAAGCCTTATGCAAATTTGTGGATCTAGTGATCCGCCCAATGAGTAGAACAATCGCTTTCAGCGGTAGGTTGTTGATCTTATTTATAGGCACCTGAGAACCTATTTTCTCAGTACCAACCTCACACTGGAGTCCAATCAACTCCTCGATGTTGTGTGGCCTGGGGGGAAAAGTGTGCAAGTTCACTGGATCCCCTCTCCTTGAGAGACCATTCATAAAGTAAATGTCCTCAATCGTTGGAGTCAACGACTACTCCTCGAGCACGAATGCCTCTGCGTCAGGATGCCAATAATCTATCAATGCATTTAGCAACCTGGGTTGTGCCCTCATAAACGGACACTGGAAGAACTTTAGCAACCTGTATTGTGACAAGATAGTGATAATAGCGGGGTCTTATGAGACCAAAAAATCAAATTCCTCATGTTCCCTCTCTCTCCAATGAACATACATCCTGCAAACACAAAACAAAATGGAGTAAACTCTTGCATTCCTTTTTTTCCCACTTATTGAGGGTGTATGCGGTCTGTATTGAGGATAGTCGCACGTACACGTAGGCAACTTCTCTTCTTCCCGCGTGCCCACACGGGATGTGCTTGGAAAGCCCACGTACACGTAGGGACGACCCTTTTAAAGGTCAACACGCCCCCAAAAAACAAAAATAAATACAAAAAGGAGGAATGGAAATGCAAGAGGGGCTAATTTTTACTTACTTGGTCCAAACAAAAGTTCGTTTCATCCACTGAAGTTCCCAGAATCAACTATTTTGACAAAGGGGTGTTTTTTGACTTTTGGACAATTCTCAATTCGTAATAGTGATAATGAGCTGCCAAACTTCTATTTATAGACTTTTTTGGCCCCTTTTGTCATTTTTTCGAACCCTTTTGTCGTTTTTTATAACTTAAAAATCATTTAGTATGGTTCATGAGTTTCTTATGGAATTTTACGATCAATGTTACTTTGGGTATTGGAAAACTTTTTGGAGAGTTGGGTCATTTTAAAGGTCTTTTGGTAAAAATTCATTTTTTTCAACTTTGTGCATGTAAATTAGGTTTCCACCTCCACTTGTTGCACCTCGTTGTCTTTTCTTCTTTTCCATAGGATCGATCCCACCGAATTGTGACACAGAACCCTCACTCTTTCTCTAGAAATTTCGTAATTTAGTGGTAGGGCCTACCTTCACATGGATGCCCTAGGTAGATCTTGGTTGCATTTTGGTGTCCATGCCATCACTAATGACTATAGGCTCAGGAGTCCTTATTAGTTTTTCCTGATTACGAGTATGAGCCTCATTTTCATGATTCATTATCACTCTTGACCTCACCCTCGAGACTCCCAAAACACAATGGGTCTTCTTTTAAGCCTTTTTCAGACCCTCTAAATATGAAAAGATTACCAAGCGATCTTGTTGCCCTTCATGCTCGCTAAAATGAAATTTGAAGGCACGTCTGTCTGGTGCTAGTTTACCCCTTTTTCAGTCTGGATGGTCAAAAGTACGAACAAAGGTATACTCTAGGAACCTCAGTTCTCTAGAAGAGTATTCTCAGGTATAGATTAACCCCTTTTTCGAGCCTCAGGAACTAAAACTTATGAAAAAGGAACCCCCACGGAGTCCATAGTTAAGCTCTTTTCAGACTCCCTAAAATTGAAAAGATAACAGAGTGACCTTGTTTCTTCACACTCATTAAATTCGTCCAAAAGAACATCCATTACGGAGTCCATAGTTAATCTTTTTTCAGACTCCTTAAAAATGAAAAGATTGTTGAGTGATATTGTCTTTGTCACACTCGTTAAAATGATTTTGAATAGACGTCTATTCGGTGCTAGTTTACCCCTTTTTCGAACCGACTAGAGTACCTTCRAAAAAGGTACCCCAGTGGAGTCTCCTTTTATGCTTTTTCGGACTCTCTAAAAATGAAAAACCATTGAGCTTACCKTCTCTAGTCTCGTTAAAATCACATCGAAGGATGTTATCATTGTGTCTTATTAATCACATTTTCATTCCTGCATCTTTTKCCTAATGTCGGATCCATGTTGCTCTCAACTGAACCATCTAAAGCATGCCTTATACACAAGCCTTGTAGCACTTTGCCTCTACGTCTTGACACCTTGACCCAAGGAGGATTTTTCCYGAGTGTCCTTTTCCTACATATGTCCCCTTGCTCTRAGCATCAATGTGTTCCATGCAMTTGGAACTAGTATGTATGAAACACTCGATCCTCCTTTATAATGTAGCATTCTTTATTCTTTTTCAAGCTTCCCAAAATTATTGAAAAAGACAAAAAAATCAAATATACCCCAAAAAGAGGAAGGGAAAAGTATTTTCTTTTTGTTGATAGCACAATGARTCACCCTTGGACAAAGAACATCCTTCTATTTGTCCAAGGGAAGTCTTACTAAACTTGATTCAGCCCTTCTGCAGTTTGTCTCTTGTCCTCATGCCCGACCATCCCGAAAGACCAATCAAGTCCTTTCTCAAAATCAATGAAATTCTATGCCTGATCATCAAGATCCTCTTGTCTGTTACCAATGAGCCATCAAATACCTCTGGGTAGTGAATTCATACACTCATATTACACTCCTACCTGAGTTTTGAAGATTCTGAAATTGTTTCTCGAGATCTGAAGGCCTCATCTCCAACTATCAGGCGTCATTGGCTTCTTAAAAATGGATACAATACATGTATATATTTTTTATTTTGAGATGTAGATCCATTGTGTATTGCTCACAGCTACACTTTATATAGTTATATGACATGGATATGTAGTGTATTTGATTGGAAACCATGATTTTATTTCATCCTGAGCATGGGTATGCCTGCCTCGGTGAGAAAAAATGTTATTTTTGCAGATGGTGCCTCCTGAACTCCGGTCCCTAGGCTCACTCACGTCGTAAAGTGGTGAAGATTTGTAATGTATTTCGGCCATCGGATTCTCTTATGACCTCACACATTAGGGGGCATATTTTATAACCCTAAATTGCACCTGACATGCATACCTGACATCAGGCCATCTAACTTGCTATCTTTACCAAGCCATTATTGAACAACTCTTCTAAAAACCATCATTTTCAAGGTGTATGCGCCCTACACCATTATTGTCCACGTACACACGCTTGTTGAGCCACTACAACCCACGTACACTCACAGAATATCGCAAAATGTGGAAATTTGCATAGGATACTCGTTTCTGGGCCGTTACTTAACCATTTGAATGGCCATAGCCGGTCACCCCAACCGTTACTATCCCTTTTGTCCTATAAAAGAAGGGGTTGGGGTCCCATTGAAAGGAGAAGCATGAGAGAAAATAAACTCTACTCATTTTATCAATCCCCCTTTTCCCCAATTGTAAATCCCTTACCATTTCCCTAAGAGAGAAAAGAAGAGGAGAAGAAGATGTGGAAGCAGTTGGTGCATGGTGAAGAGGAGCCCAGGACCAAGTTCAAGGAGCAGTGTCGGTCTCATGTTGTAAGCGACTTTTGTGAGATTAATATAAAGAAGTACTTTTTCCATCCCGCCAAATGACGTCTTGAACTTATATGATTTGTTTACATTTCTTGTTTATGATGTCTAACCCACTAATCCATATGTAGAATGCATGCTTGTAGTTTCTTGTTTGTCTTTTGATGAATGCAGGTCAGCCTTAGGAGGATATTTGCAGTCAGGAAACAACCAAGTGCAAAGGGATTGACACCAGACACAGAGTTTAAGGTAGGCCTACCAGATCCCTTTCTCTTGTCTTTTATGTATGATTGTGGGGTAATGTTGGGATAGTGATAAAACGTAGGAGACTTTAGACGATTAGCTCTGCCTACACTTTAGGCCCCTTGTGTAGTCTATAGAGGGGTTATCCCGCTATAGCAGTTATATCTAGTTGTGCAAAGAATATAACACACACACACACACACATATATATGGGTTCTATTTTGAGAATGGTGTGATGAAGTGTGTTCTAGGGTTATTTTCTTTGTATTTTGTAATTGTAGGTTATGTGTGACGATGGATTTATGATGTAGAGTGTCTCACACTAATTATGCACAAGAAGTGAAGGAGGAACGTTCTCTAGGGGTGTATATAGCAAGGGATTATTTATTTTAAGCATCAACACATAACATAATTCTGGCATCCATGGCATTGCAGGGAAATTTGGTCCATTCACGCAGAGATTGAAGAACATACATGGCATACTCATATTTGTTCTTTTATAATGAAATTGCAGAGGATATGGGTGTTATTTCTCTTGTTTAATTACCAGAATAAAATCCATTGAAGTTTGTTTATAGGTATGAGGATTAAAGGAAAAATGTATCGGGGTTTTTGAGAGCTCTTTGAAATCAGAGAATGGAAACTATGAGAATGAACAAAGAAAGGAAATTCATAGTGTAGTCTAACATAGAGTTTGATTCAAGACTAAAAGGTCACCTACAGGTCTTCCTATTGCATATGTGTACTTATTCTTTTAACACAGTAGAGATCCTGCAACATAGTGAATTTCCTGTTACAGTGCCAAGTGAAAACATAGGTTGAAGATTGTTGCAGCAGTACAGGTAGGTAAAATCATTGAGAGTGATTTCACTTATTGAGTAGAAAAGGATGTAATTTTCAGTGAAACTTGCATATAAGGGAGGTAGGGTGATGCTAGGGTAGGATACTAAGGTCTCCTTCAAGTTGATGCTTGAGAATCATGTAGGTTGGTGCCTGGATTATGAGTTGGTGCTCATAAAAGGATTGGTGTCCTCATCTACTTGTAGGTTGGATTGGTGTCCTCATATACTTGTAGGTTGGTTATTGAGATATGATTTGGTGCTCATAAGAGGATTGGTTTCCTTATCAAAGAGTAGGTTGGTGCTTGCAGAGGATTGATGTCCTCACATACAATTGTTTATACTTGAATTGATATTTATTAATATTTTCATGTGGTTTTCTCCCAGCATGGATTACCACTTCAATATGTGTGTACTGTGAATGTGCTGATCAATTTTTGTGATTATGTATACTTGTGTTCTGATTGTCTACAATTATGATGGAAAATACCACCAACTGCAACCCATAATCACAGAGTTTTCAACACTTTGTCGCAATCAATATCTGAACTTCTTGTTTGGCCTCGGATCAACACGAACATACACTCAATTTTTTTTTTGTTTCCTACATTGTTGAATTGTGCTCTATCATAGATAACTTTGCGTGAAATTATCACTATGAGGATATACCTCTGCATGGACGAATCAATGACCAATTTTGACAAAATATGTCGCAGAAAATTTTGTGTGAAATTTATCAACCAATGTGGGTGTGTCACAAGTCACTTTGTGCGTAGTATATTGCAACAATACTAACTTGTCACATATCTTTGCGGGGTGTTCCACTGTGCCAAATCATGATTGTCTGTTCCTGTGAAGAAAATACTCAGGAAATGTTCTTTCAAATATAATCTTAGAACTCAACTGAGATTAATTACGCCTAGTATTCCTACTATCACATAAACTCATCACTCTACCACGATAACTTATACATAGAATATAACAATTCAACACACACCGCAACAACACCACACACTTTGTTCTTACTTTTTATCAATTAAGGAGTAAATTTACACAGGAAAGCTCTTTCTTTCTTGGTCTCTTGGACATGTGTCATCCACACTTTTACATATTCAATCTCATACACTCACTAACCTCTTCCTCTTACAAAGAATTCAATATATCTCGAACCCTTAGATAGCTCACAAACAAATGAATCCCGTGTTATATTAACAAATGCTTAAACTAGAGATTTGTTCCTAATATTTAGCAACATACTTAACACCTATGACAAACAACTTGATATCTAATCAAACAAACTCAACGAAAATTTCTTCTATAGACATTTTGTAACTATTACAGATATAATAAAATAAATCAAGGAACAAACTCCCTTGGTAAATGTTTGCGACCCATGAGGTCAATCTTTAATATTTACTGCCAGATGCTCCTGCATCAGACTCCTGGGGAAGAAAAGAACTATCCATCAGGTCTTCAAGGTCTACACCATACTTGGAGATTTCTGTTGTTGACATCCAAGTAGTATCCTTTGTTGTTCGACCTTTCCATTTGACTAAGTGCTAGAAATACTCCTTGCCTTTGGTTTTCCTCAATACCTAATTATCCCATACTTCCTCAATTTCCTTTTGCACCACTCGAGGTAGTTTTTCTTTCCATTATATAGTCTGATCTTCATCACTTACAGGTTCATCTACTGAAACCTCCTCTGTCTCCTTGAAGGGATACAAATCTACAACATTAAATATTGGAGAAATTCCAACAACACTTGGAAGTTATATTTCATATTCATTAGAAGAAAATTTCCTTAAAATTATACATGGTGCAATCTTATTAAGATTTAGTTTGTTATAAGTCCCTATAGGAAACCTCTCTTTCCTCAAATACACCATGACCAAATCACCAACCTCAAAATTCATTGATATTCTCTTTGTATTTTCTTGTTGTTGATACTTGTGGTTGTTGTCTTGCAATTTTTGTTTGACCCTTTCTTGCAACTCTTTCATACTTAGTGAAAAATCCTCACCATCAACACTTCTTAATTCTTTCTTTCCCAAATTCCTTAACGCATACACTCCCCTAGGATGCATTCCATAAAAAACTATGGAATGGACTCATCCACATGATTCTATTTGTTGAGTCATTATATGCAAACCCATATTGATCAAGAATAGGATCCCATTGCTTAAGGTTCTCATTCAAAAGGGTTCTCAAAATATTTTCCAGACATCTATTTACTACCTCTGTTTTTCCATCAGTCTATGGATGACAGGTTGAGCTAAAACTGAGATTAGTACCAATATTTTTCCATAAGGTTCTCCAAAAGTGTCCCACAAATCTAGTGTCTCTATCAGAAACTATACTTCTAGGTAAACCATTCAACCTTACAACCTCTTTAAAGATCAAATTTTCAACATTAGTCGCATCACTAGTCTTGGTATAAGCAATGAAATGAGCCATTTTTTAAAATCTATCTACCACAACATAGATTGAATCAGTCTCAACTTGAAATAATATATCAAATATTGGCAAATATAACATAGGATTTTCAGTAATATTTTTCTTCAATAGTTTAAAATTTCTATCAGCTACTTTAGTCCATTTAAATGGTTGTTTTCTTTATTTGATAGTTTCTACAGTAGGTGCACATATATGGCTGAAACTTCTAATGAAAATTCTATAAAAACTTGCAAGTCCATGGAAACTTCTAACCTAAAATGCACTTCTCAGGGTTGGCCAATTTACAATTGCTTGAACCTTTTTTGGGTCCACCTTCAAACCTTCTTCAGATACTAAAAAACCCAAATATGTCATCTCCCTCTTCATAAAACTGCATTTCTTCAAATTTATCAACAATTTTTCCTTCTGCAGGGTACTCAAAACCATCTTGATATGCCTTGAATGTTCCTCTTTTGTTTGTCTATAGATCAAGATGTCATCTAGATAGACTATCACAAAATTTTCAATAAACTCTTTTAAAAGTTCGTTCATTAACCTCTTAAATGTACTAGGATCATTTGTGAGCCCAAAATGCATCACCAACCATTCATACAATCCACTATTAGTCTTGAAATAAATTTTTCATTTATCCTCTTCTGTAATTCTAATTTGATGGTATCCACTCTTTAAATCAATCTTTGAAAAATATTTTGAACCACTCAAACAATCCATCAATTCATCGATGTGATGCAATTGAAATCTGTACCTTATGGTGATTTTGTTTATTGCTCTGGAGTCAGTGGACATGCGCCATCCTCCATCCTTCTTTGGGATAAGTATTGTTGGTACCACACATGGAATCAAACTCTCCTTCACCAAAACTTTATCTAATATCTCTTGTACCTGTATTTTAATGCGTTCATTCTCTTGCGGGGTCATTCTATAGGATACTTTATTAGGAAAACTTGCTCCATGGATTAAATCCATGTGATGGCTAATAGTTCTCACAAGAGGTAAAGTCATACACTATAATATCAAACAATTCATCCAACATAGCTTTAACTTTTGTATGTAAATCATCTTGATTTGTATTAGTGAGTATTACCTTTGGCTTACCAATTAAGGAAAAATGCATCTCTTCTTCTTTCTTAACTTCTTGCAGAAACTCCTTCCCACTTATCAACAATACACTTGGACTAGCTTCTTCTTTGGCCCCTTCATCATCCTGCAAAGGTAACAACACATGCTTGTTCCTATTCTCTTCAAGACAATAAGTGTTTCTTCTACCATCGTGTATGGATTTCCTATCATACTTCCATGACCTTCCCAACAAAATATGGCAGACATCCATGGGAATTATATCACATAACACCTCATCCTTGTAGCTACCGGTTTGCAATTCCACTTTACATTTTTCATTCACCAAAATATGATGTCCCTTCTGCAACCAGGACACTCTGTAGGGAGTGGGATGTACTAGCCTCTGTAATCCCAATTTCTCTACCATATATATGGAAACCAAATTGTTTGTGCTACCAATATCAACGACAATTTTACAACACTTACCTTTTGACTTACATACACTCTCGATCATACTTTTCCTTTGAGATAGTTCATGAACCTCCTTTTCTGCCTTAACCAAAACTCTCTTTAGCGACAATGATTCCCCTACCTCTGGAGTTTCTTCTTTTTCTACTGCATTCACATATTCTTCCTTTGTTTATGCAACATGTGTATTCCTCTGATTTGTTTCCTTGTTCTCTAGACAGTCCCATGACATGTGTCCTATCTTACCACATGTATAACATCTCATTTTTTTGCCTCTTCCTCGACCTCTTGAGAAAAACATTCTTCCTCTTGATTCTTCTCCTCTCGGTGGTTGGCTACTTGAACTTACTGCCTCTTATTTTGAAGATTTAAATCTTCCTCTCTTAGATTTTTCTTTTCCTCTTGTTGGACCCCTTCTTTTGTTTCATTGATTATGCTTTCTGGCCAACTTACTTCTTCCTTCAAAGCTGCTTGGTATGCATCTTCAACAGTTCTCAGGGACAAAGGCTAATTTCATCTTGAATTTGATACCTCAAACCATTTATGTATCTAAAAACCTTCTCAACATCTTCCTCAATGTGACCAACTATAATGTTCAACCTATAGAATTCCTCTGTGTATTCCTTTACTATCATAGTTTTTTGTCTAAGTTTTTGCAATTGTCTAAACAAATTCAATTGATAATCCTTAGGCATGAACTTACCTTTAAATTTGGCCACCATTCTTTCCCAACTCTTGATCTTATCTTTTCCTTTCCTCCTTTTGTCTACCTACAACTCATCCCCCCATAGAGTTGCATGTCCTTCTAGCCTAGTCACTGCATGCTTCACCTTCTTCTCCTCTTATACCTCTTCATAATAAAAATATTTATCCATGGCATTTATCTAGTCAAGCAACTCATCGACATTTAAATTACCTTCATACATGAGAACTTCCATCTTAGGCATGTATCCAACTTTTGTGGCCATTCTTACTAGTTGTTCCTCTATTGCTTCTCCTCCTGGAGCTCCTCTTGTTTCCTCTTCAGAGCCTATATCTCCACTGTCACTGACATCTCCTATGTCATGTTTTCTCCTATGAGTTGTCTCCATGGCCTCCATCCTTGCCTGGATGTGCCTAAACTCATAATGTAACTCATCAATTACCACATTCCTATATTTTCCTCCTCTCTTCGGTGGCATGATTCCTTAGATACAACGCTTCTCTAATAAAAAAAATGATGGAAATACCACCAACTTCAACCCAAAATCACAGAGTTTTCAACAATCTATCGCAGTCAATATTCAGACTGCTTGTCTAGCCTTGGATCAACACGAAGAGGCACTCAAATTTTTCCTTTTCCTACAACACTGAATTTTTTTCTGTCATAGATAACTCTACACAGAATTATCACTACAATGGATATACCTCTGCACGAAAGAATCAATGAACAATGTTGACGAAATCTGTCGTAGATAATTCTGTGCAAAATTTAGTAACCAATGCAAGAGTGTTGCATGTCACTCTATGCGCAATATCCTGCAACAATACTAACTTGTCATAGATCTTTACATGGTGTTCTACTGTGCCAAATTGTGAATGTTTGTTCATGCGAATACAAATAATTAGGAAATATTCTTTCAAACATAATTTTAAAACTCTGTTGAGATTAATTGTGCACAGTCTTCCTGCAATCACATATACTCGTCAGTCTACCACGATAACTTATAGATAGAATTTAACAATTCAGCACACAATGTGACAAAATGAAAACACATCATACGACAACACCACATGCTTTGTTCTTTCTTTTTATCAATGAAAGAGTAAATTTACACATGAAATCTCTTTCCTTCTTGGTCTCTTGGACCTGTGCGATACACACTTTAACATATTAAATCTCACACACTTGCTAACCTCCAAAGAATTCAATACATCTTGAGCCCTCAGATAGCTCACAAAAAAATGAATCTTGAGTTATCTTAACAAATTTCTAAACTAGATATTTGTTCTTAATATTTAGCAACAGACTTAACACCTATGACAAACAACTCAATATATAATCAAACAAACTCAATAAAAATGTCTTCTAGAGATAAATTTCGTAATTATTACAAATATAATACAAGAAATTAGGGAACCAACTCCCTTGGTAAATGTTTGCAACCCATGAGGTCAATCTTTAAGATTTACTACCGGATGCTCCTGCGTTAAATTATAAGTGCTAATTTTTTTAAAGAAAAAAGTGAATAAAATTGTATAGTACTGATTCACCCCCTCCCCCTCGGTACTATTGAATATTCCAAAAATTATTGGGGAAGAGAAATGTGTCATTGATTAGCAATGTTACATAAAGATGGTAACATAAAAGGAGTCCATTTTGAATTGCTATCATTTATGTGAGTTGCTCCAGTATGAAAATGTATGTTTGGAGTGTTGAATTGCAAAATATTACCTTGAGATTCTATTCAACCCATGATCCTGTGATTCTTTAAAACATATCTATCTTATTCAGTTTCTTTTAGGTTCCTCACATGCACATTTCCAAACATTGCTTCAAGTGCATTTCAAAGATACTAGTTAGAATGAATCACTCAAATGCTTGTACATTACTATCGATCCACACATAGAGAAACTTAACATACCTTCTAACATTAGTATAAAGAATGAGGACATTGGACACAAACTTTGTTTCTCATTGCCTACTCAAGTAAACTGCTCAATCAGAAGGAAAAAAAGCTTAGGCAAAAAGAAAAACTATGCGAGGAATGAAAAATAAAGATATGAAGAGAACAAAATACACATCTTAATCATGCTCAAGAACTTGTTAGTATAATGCTAGAAAGTAGCTTAATCGAAATCCCAAAGAAGTGATTTGCAAGCTTGTGACACTTGAAACAAGAAATACAAAGATAAGGGTCAATCGTGTGATGCCTAAAATAAAAATGCACAAAAATGAAAAGATAAATTGAAGCATGTTTAGAGTCAATAAAAAACATGATGTATGTGTGATTTGTGAATGTATCCAATTCCAAAAAGACATGGTTGATATTGATCACAACACAATATATTCTTTTGCACCTTTGACAATTGGTGAAGGATCAAAATGCATTCAACTCAATGATGAAAAATGAAATCAATGCAAAAAATAAAGTAGCAATGTACAATTGGCTACTTTTGCATCCCCTTCACAAATCCGACACAATATTGAATTAACATTTGTGAAAACAATGACAACTTTGGAGGAAAGGTAGGTTTCACCAAGAATGTTGTTTAAACAAATAAGGCAAGTTAGCCAAGAAAAAGGCTCAAATTGGGCTCACAAGAACAATTTTAAATGCCCTTGTAGAATTGGATAGGATACAAGTGTCATTGCCTAGTAGAAGTTTAATTGACTTAATGACAATTCCAGTATCGCCAAAGAGAAAATTAGAATACAAAAGGCCTATTTTTCTAGTAATGTTCATATGGAAAATGTTATGATAGCTCTTCATGACCTATGCAACACTCCTCTCTACAAAAACAAAGGTGTGTGTATTAACACTGAATATGAAGTGATTTTCAATAAAAATAAATAAAGAACACATTTCAACTGTCAAAAATAGAAGCTTTACATTCTATTGATGAAGTTGATGATCTAGAACAAATATAGGAAATTATAATGCATGTCTATGATCAAGCTCATTCGATTGATGATTTGGAGAACAAAATGATACAAATTCCTCCTTTCGAAGGATTCAAACCTTGGGGATTTTCCAAGACAAGTTCTTTGAAGAGATAAATTTCCCAACACCGATCTATTGATGTGGTCGACTTGATGACATTATGAACCATTTTTATTACTCACTGACAGTACAATACCAAGGATGCCCCAACTAATAATGTAGAGCTCTTTTGATAATCACATAGTCTTCAATCACCACAACTTTGTTAAGTCCATTGTCTTTAATAATAATAATCTATTTTTAAGGTCACGACCAAGCTAGATACCAAATTGGTGTATGAGACCCCCTTGTTTGTGGGACAAGTGACCCTTTTTTCCCAACAATTTCATTGGTAAAGTCTACGGAGGTATACATACCCTACCCCCTATGGATTTGAACTTGTGACCTCTTACAAGGAAATAATGATGAGTTCCTCTAACACTATAAATGCTTCTTCATCAGTATTCATGGCAGTACCAAGTCTACAAACATACTCCAACTCTTTTTTTTCCTTAAAAACATAACATAAACAAACCCCCTCTCCTCACAACATGTCTATAAAAAAAAATGTTTCATACTCAAAAGTATTTATAATTAAACTATAGAAAAAATTATAATTATAATTTTAAATAAAAACTCTAAATATTAATCTAATATAGATTACAATATCAAACAACCTATATGATTTTTATTTTTATTTTTATCCATAACAAACTATTTTTTATTCATAACCATTTTATGAAAAATTTTCCTTGAGAAAAATGGCAAAGGTTGAAAAAGATGAGCTTATCTAAAAATGTACTTACCATAAATGTAAGAGAGAATTCCAACACCTATTGGGTACAAAATGAGGAAGTCCTAAGGGTTACAACTAATGAGGAGATGGATGAGACTCACATGGAAAAATAGGCATAAAAGACCTTTCTAGAGATGGAGCCATGTGATTGTGAGTTGAACATGTTATATGTTTGTTGGTGTCCTACAACGACACTAATTGCTTGCCACTACCTACTATTGTACTGTTTAGAGTTATCAAAAGTAGTGCTTTCAAGTACTTTGGTCTTTCCTTTTTCACATTGATAAGATTGGGAAAGGTTTCCAAAAAATACATAATTACGACTCTTTTCAGTTGATGTGTAATTGGATATGTATTATTTTCCTTTTTCACATTGATAAGATTGGGAAAGGTTTCCAAAAAATACATAATTACGACTCTTTTCAGTTGATGTGTAATTGGATATGTATTATTTTAAGTAAATAAAATTTTATAAATTATTATTTTTGGTTGTTGTGTCTTTTTTTTTTTCAATAGAAAATTTGTTTAATTATATTAATGAAGATATAATTTGTTTACATCTTTTTTACCACAAAATGTTTATAGTCAAACTAGTCCATATACCATGCTCATAAACATAAATTACCACATCCCCAAAAGAACCAGAAGGTCACTAGAGATGATAACCAACACGTAGGTTGCAAAAAGAGATACAAAACATGGGCACAAACCCCAACAAACACCAGAAAAGAAACTAAACCAGAAGCTGCACGGCCCCAAAAAACCTCAAATTGTTTACCGAACACTGCACGCCCCCAAAGGACCCTAAAGTGTTAACCAAAACACCGTACACCCCTAGTGAGGACCTAAAATCTCTGGTCCAAAACCTCTTCTTGCCAAGGAGGAAGAGGTCAAGAGGGTCCAGAAAAACTGAAGAGAAGACAAAATACCCACCTCAACAAACCCCCAAAGCCGCCACCACCCCAAAAATCCAATGATAAACACCACCACGCATCCGGAGTCGAGCCCTCTAACACCAAAATGAAGGATGCCATGGAAGAAAGCGGAACCTCACCGGTAGTCGTTACAACTTGAACAACGCAGGGTGAAGCTCGACTCCGAACCAGAGATAGCCGCCACGGGGTTTCGATTTTGCCGCTATCCGCATAGCCCTCGCTCGCCCTTACTCGTTGCAGAGTCCCTCCATGCCACAGAGCCCATAGGGTTTCGTTTCCTCCACTGCCATCTGCTAGACCCTCACTCGCCCTTCATGTCGGAGAGACCCGCCACACCATAGATCCCTCTCGCCTTGGTGGTGGCTCTCCCCCGCGCTTTCCCTTCTCTATGGAAATCTTAGGGATGCAGCTAGTGAAAACCTAGCCATAGAGCCCTCCTCTTCAACCTGTCTCTCAATAATAATTGATTCTGAGATAGTTTGTGTAGTATTCTTTATTTAAATTCAACACAATTAATGTGTCACTCGATAGGTATTATTTTAACTAAATAAAAATTTATAATTAACTAATTTTACTACATAGAAAAAAAAATAAAAAAAATGATGAATTAAACATTTATATAATTTAAAATAAAATAAAATAATAAATTAAACATTTATATAATTTGAAATAGTTAGTTTGAAGTAAACATAATTAAAGAAGGTTCATTGCATGTGACATCATCTCTAGTTAAGATTTGGTAGGACACATTTATCATATATTAGATTATTATTATTAATAAAATGAAAAAGAAAACTTCTTAATCATTTGTTGTAATTAGTTACTTATGAAAAGCACTTGTAAACTTAAAATACACATGAAAATGTGATTGATGAAACCTCTAAGATTCCATCCTTCTTCAATAATTGTTTACTTAATGATGTGTATGTGATAATTAATTCAAGAGTCTGGATAATATAGTAAAAATTTTAATGTTTTTATTTTATTTTGTGAAAAAAATTAAAAGAAGTTTTTTTTATATTTGAAGTTCAAATTTTTATCAAATTATTGATATAGATTAATATATTTAATTCAAAATTTTTAGTTAAAACCAACAACATTAACAATTTATTAACTATTCATGTAGTATTTTCTATCTAAATAACTAGCATAACTAGACATATAAATAAAATAAGACTTGTTAAATTTGAACGAGGTAAAATATCTCTTCCTTTCAAGTAACTTGCCGATGAACTGAGTCGAACCTTCGATTAAGGAAATAGATTTATTATAAAATAAAAAAATATTTTTTAATTAAAATCTTAAATGTGAGTGTAATATAATTATAATTATTATTGTTGGATATAAAAATTTATATTCCTAATGAATTACTTTGAAAAGGTGAATTGGAAAAAGCATAAGGTTGAAAAAGGCAAACCTTGTAACAATTGAATACTTAGTTGTTGTGAGGGAAATCCCCTTACGGACTAGTAAATAGGGTTATCTTATGCATGCAGTTATGAACGAAAGAAATCTACTTTCTACCTTCGTTCCCAGACTTCCCATTTCTTTTCAGCAAATATATGGTTTAGACCAACATACTTTGTTCCAGATGGTTGATGTCGATCCTTCTTCACGCTTGTTGGCAGCTCTCCTCCCAAGGCTAACCTGCATACAAAACAAGCAACAAACTACACATGCATTTTACCTACAGACTAATGGGCTAGAGGTTCAAACATATATTTACTGATCTATGAAAAACTCATATAGTGGGACGGGAAAAGCATTTCTTTATTATTAACTTTGAATGAATCAACTTACAAATGTCGAGACTGACCACTGCTCCGTGAATCCTGATCCTGGGCTCCTCTTTCAAATGTCCTCCAACTTCTTTGTTTTGTATCTCTTTTTGCACAAGGATGGCTAAAGGGTTGAGACAATGATAATATGCAATTGGGCAAAGTTTTTTTACTCTATTTCTCCTCCTCCAAATGGGACCCCTAGCCCTTCTTTTATAGGCTAGAAGAAGCTAGGTATTTGGACGAACCCTCGTCCATGCATGGTCGAGAGTTTCAGTTAAATCACCCAAAGTTGTGTGTTCCATCGGCAAATTTCCTTTTTCCGTGCTTTTGTCAGTCCACGCGGGCTGTTTTAGGTCAGCTAGCATGTACACGCGTGCAGTAATGGAGTAGGGCGCATGGGCCCTTATAAAAGAGGTTTTTTAAAGAGCTTGTTCAGCAGTGCTTTGACAAAGAAGTGATTTGAGATGGCCGGATGCCAAGTAAGCATGTATGGTGCAATTTAGGGTTATAACAATAGTGGAGAAGCTTTAGATCTAGAAAAGTAGAGGAGGCCCACAATAACTTTGTCGAAATCAGATGTTATTCTCAATCAACTTCTCAATCAACTCTTATCATAATGGAGTTTTGTAGTGTCTTTCTTCATTCAGTTTATAAGAACAAAGGNTATATATATATATATATATATATATATATATATATTATTTTTTCTAAGTGATGGTTAAGTAATTTTTAACTCTTAGAAATTATGTTTTAACAATTCTACTTCATGTTAATGTTAATGTTGACACTTTCTTCTTCACAACTATACATAAAAAGAAATTCACAACAAATAAAAACATTCAAATTAAACATACAATTTTAATAATATCAAAATAAAAAAATTCATCAAAATCTTAAATAAAAAGTTATTTAATCAAAATATATGAAAAAAATCATATTACATTAATATTGTTAATTCACACTCTTATAAAATATGAAATATATATGGTGAATAATAATAAAAATAAAGTAAACACAATTAAATAAAATGATAAAAAAAAATTACACTTTAATAAATTTGATCCATTTAGGTTTAAAATGGATCTATGCCCCATTCACAATGTGTACAATTCTTACAATGAAATTTAATGCCATTTATCTCAAATGCCTACAACAATTACATCAAAGTGCATTTATACGAGCCAACATAGCTAGTTTTTAAAGTTTGAAAGTTATGATAGTTAATGAAGTTTAAACTTTATATATAATATATTTTTTTAAAGATATTTGTATATTTTATCTTTTTTTTTCTTTTCTTTTTTTCATTTTTTGTTTTTTTCATTTCACAAGAAATGAATATACATGTTTCAGTATATGTCAAGAGCCCTATTACTAGAGAGCTTAAAAAACAATAACTTATCAGGCTGTTGTCCATTGTCTATGTATCCAAACTCAATACTAAGCCTATACCAATCTATATAGAACTCAAAATTGGAGCATATTTGATGAACATATAGTGATTGTGATTTATATATAAAACAATACCAACTCCGCACATTGGGGGATGTCCCTGACAGACCCCATCAAAATACCCCCAGGGGACTTCGAAGTTTATAGAAGGTAATTCTTGATTACACAGACTTTTTTCCCTTTGGTTCTTCTTTAAATTTTACAGTTGAATTCAACATGACACCTGTTGTAATCTCAGGGGGAATAAACTCATCCTTGAAAAGAGAGATATTGCACACCCACCACAGGTTGGAAACTAGAATGCTTGGAAAACCAACATAACGATGAACTGATATGTCTTGAATCCAATCCTTAAAACATTCTTCCAGGTTGTCTTTATCCCTATCTGACTTTGCCTTCAAATTTTCCTTAACCAACTTTGTTACCTGGACTGCATAGGAACAATCAACAAATAAGTGAAAAATTGATTCCAAATTTGATTTACATAAAGGACAACGACTTAGCCCACACCAACCTTTCTTGAGGCCATTATCCCAAGTAAGAAGTTTGTTGTTTAAATCCAACCAAAGAGTAATTTTGCATTTGCGTGGGGCTTTGATTTTCCAAATCAGTCTCCACCACCATTTTTTTTTGGCCCTCGAACTTGTCCTCGAACCAAAATTTATTGCCCAAGTAGGATGTAAAGGATCCATTCTTTGGGTTTTTCAACCAACAAAGGGATTTGGGTACATCGTCATCGAGGGTTATGAAATTTTCAGAGAGTAGTCCAATGTATTTATTCCATTCTTCGGCTAAATCACCAGAAAGTCCCAATGTATTCGCTAGTTTCCAGTCAGTTCAACCTCTAAGTTGAGGGATAATTGCTCGAGCATCACTAAGAGAATAGACGTTTTGGTTTCTCAGCAATTGAAGCAATGTTCATAAAATTTATCAGCAATTGAAGCAATGTTCATAAAATTTATAATTGTTCTCGGCCCCTAGCCGAGGGTCATCTCCTTTGCAAATATTCCTCCCATTATCAACTTTCCATACCATCCACTCACCAACTAGAGGGAAAGTTGTTACCATAGCCTTTCACACTATAGACCCATTGAAACATTTGTGTGGGAATCTTATTTGTATATTTTATCATTATTCAAATTGTATATTTATTGATTGGCATTCTTTTATTAATTCATTTATAAATTATAAATTGAGTTTTTTCTTTTATAAGTAAGCATTTTGTATTTCCTTCTAAGAGCTGGGAAAATTACAGAGATTGCATCCTTGAGCCTGGGCTTCCAACAGAGGAAACAAACCCAAGCCCAAGACCATTCAAAGATAAAAGTTACCCTCATGGGGTCAAAGTTGTGGAAATGTCCTATAGAGTTCCAAACAAAAGATCTAACATGACTAGTGACACAGGTCCTAGACCAAAAAATATGTGAAAATACTAACATATATCATAAATTAGTTACTTAGCTGAGGGATAAGCTAAATTATCAGGTGCGTTGTCCAATTGTCATCGCTGGAGAGGACATGGCCATTTTGGAGCAAGAGCACGCTAGTTTGGTGTCTCATGAACTTGTCAGCTCTACGACTACCTTGAGCATATGTCTAACAACAAATGAACTTTCCTGTCGAGTTGCTCCATCTTGAATATATGGTCAGCCTGTTCACTCCGTAGCTGAAAAATTAACTGCATATGTGTACAATTCTTACAACAGAATTCAATGCAATTTAGGTCAAGTTATATAAATAAGTTCACTAATTACATCAAAGTGAATTTATACTCTTCATATCAACGAACTTAGCTCGTTTTTAAAGTTTGAAAGTTCAGATGGTTAATAAAGTTTAAACTTTATACATATTAATTTTTATTTTTTTTTAAAGATATTTGTATATTTATCAAATTTTTTTTTTTTCCAAAGAAAAAAACTTTTATATTCACAAGAAATCAATATACATGTTCGAGTCTATATCAAAGGCATTATTACCAGCTAGCTTAAAAAAACAATCACTTATCAAGCTTTTTCCCATTAACTATGCATCTAAAGTCAATACTAAGCCTATACCAAGCTATATAGAACTCAAAACTAAACAATACAAAATTGTACATTGTCTTTGATGCCCGAAGGAAATCATAATCAGAATTCCATTGCTTCCACTTCCTCTCCTTCAATGTATTCATAGAACCCACTTCCTCTCCTTCAATGTATTCATAGAACCCAAAGGGCCCTATAGGACGAGAGATGACCTCTTTCGATAGTTTATCTGCCTTTACATTCAGCTCGTAGAGGATATGATGGAAGGACAACCACTCAAATGACTGGTAAGCATGTTTTATATCCCTCAAGACAGGAGCCAATCTGATATAGTGTTGAGTTTTTATGCCTGGCTCATTTTTTAACTAGCTTTGAGTCACCCATGACTTGTAGCTTTTTAATGTCCCTTTTTATTATTGTCTCAAACAATGTCCATAAAAAGATAAATTCAACTCTATTATTTGTTCCAACACCTAAAGCATATTTGATGAACATATAATGATTGTTATTTATATATAAAACAACACCAACTATGCACATAGGGATGTCCCTGACATGCCCTGTTGAAATACCCCCAAGGGACTTCGAAGTCTATAGAAGGTAATTCTTAGTTAGATAGGTTTTTTGCCTTTGATTCTTCTTTAAATTCTACAACTAGATTCAACATGACACCTATTGTAATCTCAAGGGGAATAAACTTATCCTTGAAAAGAGAGATATTGCGCGCCCAACACAAGTTGGAAACTAGAATGCTTAGCAAACCAGCATAAAGGAGAATTGATTCGTCTTGAATCCAATCCTTAAAACATTCTTCCAGGTTGTCTTTGTTCCAATATGAATTTTCCTTCAACTTTTCGTTAACCAACTTCGTTACGTGGACTGCATAGGAAAAATCAACAAATAAGTGAGAAACTGATTCTGAATTTGATTTACATAAAAGAAAACGGCTTAGGCCACGCCAACCTCTCTTGAGGCCATTATCCCAAGTAAGAAGTTTGTTGTTTAAAGCCAACCGGGCTCTGATTTTCCAAATCAATCCCCACCACCATTTTTTTCCCCTCGAACCAAAATTTATTGCCCAAGCGAGCTGTAAAGGATCTATTCTTTGGTTTTTTCGACAAACAAAGGACGTCAAGTAAATTTTCATTGAGGGTTATGAGATTTTTAGAAAGTAGTCCAATGCATTATTCCATTCTTCGGCTAAATCACTATCCATTCACTAATTTCCAGCGAGTTCAACCTCTAGGTTGAGGGATAATCGCTAAAAGATTACTAAGTGAATGGACATTTTGGTTTCTAGGCAATTGAAGTAGTGGTTCGGAAAATTTATAATCATTCCCAGCCCCCAGTCGAGGGTTGTCTCCTTTGCAAATACTCCTCCCATTCTCGACATTCCATATCATCCACTCACCAACTAGAGGGAACATTGTTATCGGATCCTTCCACACTATAGACCCATTAAATATAATATTTGAGTGGGAACCTGATTTGTATATTTTATCATTATTCAAATTGTGTATTTATTAATCGACATTCTTTTATTAATTCATTTATAAATTGAGTTTTTTTGGTAAGTAAGCATTTTGTATTGCCTTATAAGAGATGGGAAAATTATAAACATTGTATCCTTGGGCCTGGGATTCCAATAGAGGAAACTAGCCCAGGCCCAAGACCATTCAAAACTGAAAGTTACCCTCACAGGGACAAAGTTGTAGAAATGTCTCATAGAGTTTCAAACAAAAGATCTAACATGTCCAGTGATACAGGTCCTATACCAAAAAATATGTGAAAAGACTAACATATATAAAAAATCAGTTACTTAGCCAAGGGATAAGCTAAATTTTCAAGTGTTCTATCCAATTGTCACTGTTGGAGAGGAGATGGCCATTTTGGAGAAAGAGCGGGTTGGTTTGGTGTCTCATGAGCTTGTTGGCACTATTGCTGCCTTAACATATGTCTAACAACAAATCAATTTTCCCATCGAGTTGTTGCATCTTGAATATATGGTCATCCTGCTCACTCTGGAGCTCAAAAATTAGCTGCAGGTGATCCTATGCAAGCCGATTTTTCCATATAGTTTCCTCAGGCTCGCTATCCACTACTCTGACATTTGAGATTGTGTGGCTTGGTCACCTAGAAACATACCCGGTCAACCTTTTATGGGGGAGGAGATGAGAGCGTCTGAGGCACCTGAAATTTTGGATCATCCCTCGGCTCATACCACTCCACCATTCACCCCCGGTATGTTCCTTCCTCCGGAGTATCCTTCGCTACTTGACTATTTCCTATGATTGGAGTGCCTATTTCATTCGAGGTGGTACTGGTTGAAGACATTGTGCCCCCACTTCGGCCCACTAACCTTTGAACATAATCTGATGCTCATCACGCTCTCTCTCGTTCCCTGATTCGAGGCATATCAGAATGGAGAGGGACAACAACACAAGAGAGAAGAGCGCCCAAAGTGCAGAGGAAACAAACTAGCTGGAGGTGAATGTTACCAAAGGAATGAATCTGATGCAGATTGGATGAGAATGGGTTCCATCTATCCAAATTACCCATTGATGAATCCTGTGGTTATCCACTCATAGGATGGCCATAATAAATGTTGGCCCGAACTCATAGTAACTGCATTTCCTTTCAATGGTACCTAAATCTTGATAGCCAGCCATGCTTGCACATAGCGAGGGAAGTAACGAGTAAATGAGACGAGAGAGGAATAAATAAACAACGCCATCCACCTGTCCCTATTAGGGTTTGGAGCGTCAGGGGTTGGCATGTGCACTAGCTAGTTGTGAGTGCATTATGACAATGTTGTCATCCCATCCGGGGCATTTATAAATTGAGTTAATAATCATTTTTTCAAAACTTAATTTTGGTTTTCCTAGAAAATATTTGTTGATATTATTCCTAATTTTTTGGAGCCTTGGCCATGGCAATGGTCTTGCATTTACACTTGCACTCACATTGAGGGCTCCTCAATGGTTGCATTCACTATTGGACCTATATTACATTCACTATCCCTTAGGGAGTTTGCTTGCTTGTTTTTGTTGCTTGGGGATCTTGTTTGTTGTTGTGGAGTAGCAATCATAGCATGGCTTGTAGTTATCGTCTCAGATATTGTTTCTTGCATTTACATTTGAGTGTTATCATTTCTTGTCTGAGTTGGTTTATTGTTTCTTCCTTTGTTTCACCCTAGTTGTTTATGGTTTCTTTACTTTAATTTTACCTTGGAATTACTATCTGGTCTATTTGGCATTATGTTTGGTCGAGGTGTGGCAGTGGTTGGGATGAGTGGTGGTGGTCAGCTGACATTATGCCTCATTTCTTGGAAGCTTGGCCATGGGGGTGGGATTAAATTTTCACTTGCACTCGGATTCAGGGATTAGCTTACGGTTGCATCCACCTTTGGAGTGGTATCACATTCATTGTGTGTTCGGGAGTTTGCCTACTAGTTTTTGTTGTAGTTTGGGCTTCCTTTCGTGTTTGGGTTTTGTTTCTTTTTTGCTTATCGTAGTGGTGGTTTCATTTGTTGTTTCAATGTCACGATTGTGGTTAACATTGGGGTTCCATTTCTTGTTTGGTTGTCTGGTGGTGTCATGAAATTGCGGTGGTGGACTTGTTTTTGCATTGCATGCAGATTAATGCCCTGGGTTTTAGGCATATTCAAAGTCACAATGTGTAGTGGGGGGTTGTGGCATTGTATATTTTGGTTTCGAGGTTGGGTTTCCATTCCTGTTTGGGTTTGGTTTCTTGTCTACCTATCATGGTGGTGGTTAACAATAAGGGTCTTTGCAGTGGTAGTGGTGGGATTCTGTCTGCACTACACGGACATTCATTTCTTGCTTGGGTGTCTTGGTGGTGCTTTGTGGAGGGTGGGTTGAGTCCTAGTGTAGTGGTGGCAATGATATCTTGATGGTTCATTCTATTGATATGATCATGCTTTGTTGATTTTTGTTTGAGATCTGGTGTAGTGGTGGCACTAATATCCTATTAAGCTCATTTCGATTTTTAATTTATGGAATTTGTTAGTTTTTTAATGCAATATAAGCTTGGTTGTATCTACCATGGCTACAATCTCACAAATTTTCTTCCTCAACATGATTTAAAACCGATGGTTTCCCTTAACTACACATGCATTAAATGTTTTTTCATGGTTTTGCCTATGGTCATGCCATAAGAGGTCACAAATTATTTCACTTCGCTCTCCTCGTCATGTTTGTATTCTGGTTACATTTAAGACAACATTATGGTTGCACATACATTGTTTTAGGTTGTTGGCCATGTCATATGTTGGCTCTTTATGCATTTAAAATCATTTCTATCTTAGTTATGGGCATGGTGTAATAAACCTACAACCTGTATATTACTTGGCATGATTATTCATTCATGTGATAATCCCATGAGCTCCTTCTCCATTTCCAAAACCTGATTGGTTTTTTATTCCTTGTTGGCATTGCATCTCAAGCTTGAATTTTGATGTTGAATGTTTAATACAACACTTTCTCGGGAAAACATGTACAAGTTCTAAAAATGGATAGCATTTGTGTTATCCATGGAATCATGGGCAATAAATTGTTTATCTTTAGAAAGTGTGATGTTAAAGTTTTGTAGATAATTCACAATAGTTTTGAATGGTGCTAAACAACAAATTGTTGGGTTTTGTGAGTTTATGATTATGCAACTCTCCACATTTTCTCAATTTTGTCATGTTTTCAATCATAAGGAGTGTTGACTCTGCAACACATCGATATGTGCATATGAACTATTTTTAAGGTGTGCAATGAATGTGCTTGAGTTATTTCTATTGACTTGAAATAACCTCTATTATTTCCATTTATAAAGTGAGAAAGAAAATATGGAACTATCCACAAAATCATGGGCAATAAATTGTTTATCTTTAGAAAGTGTGATGTTAAAGTTTTGTAGATAATTCACAATGGTTTTGAATGGTGCTAAACAACAAATTGTTGGGTTTTGTGAGTTTATGATTATGCAACTCTCCACATTTTCTCAATTTTGTCATATTTTCAATCATAAAGAATGTTGACTCTACAACACACCGATATGTGCATATGAACCCTTTTTAAGGTGTGCAATGAATGTGCTTGAGTTATTTCTATTGACTTGAAATAACCTTTATTATTTCCATTTATAAAGTGAGAAAGAAAATATATTACTTACTTAGTTGAAGAACATGTAGGCCATTTTTTGGACATTGAATTATAGAATAAAAGAAATAAGCATAAGTACAACTTGCTTTTGATCAAATATTTCAAGTCCATGTAAAAATATCGATGTTCCATTAAAATTGCTCAATTAGCCTAAAAACAAATATTCTAGGTGCAGGTGTGATACAAATGTTCACATATAATTGTGAATTTAGATCATAGACTCCAATTTTAGAACGAAGCCTATTTATAGATTAAAATATGAATAAAAAACACAGATAGCTTGTATATATGTAAGAATAAAATTTGCTTACCAAATGCATTTCATGTTGTCCAAAAAACTATGTGAAGCTTTGGTTTGCTAGAAAATTCTTATTACCTCTATGTTAAACCTAGCTTTAGTGCAATATCATTATTTTCATTTATTTTATCTTGCGCTTTAAAATTGAAATTATAAATAGAAAGGGTTATATATATCATATATATTGTATGTGTAGGTAATAATACTTTTGAATGTACAATCAATTCAACAATTTCAAGGTTAGTATGTGAAACATATTAGTAAAGAAGACATAATAGTTCTTCAAAAACTACTTTATGATCTTGTGTAATAGTTAGTACTCTTTACTTAAACTAACCTTTACTATTGTCATCTATAGAATTAGAAATAAAACATATTTCTAGATTATTCATAGAACAGGTAGGTTATTCCTTGATCAGTGTGTTGTAGATTGGAAGCAATAAGCATGAGCATAGGTTACTTTTGATCAAAATATTCCATGTCTATGTAAAACATCTATATTTCATTACAATTGCTCAATTGGCTGGAAAATAAATATTCTATGTCACACATGTCCACATATCATTGCCCATTTAGCTTATAGAATGGCGTTTTAGAACTAAGTGCATTTACAGATGCACATATGCATAAATAACATGCATATATTGTGTATTGTGGTGATAGAAATAACTTGTGAAGTTTTTCTTCTATTGTCCAAAAACTATGTCAAGCCAGGTTTGCTACAAGATAATTGTTTTCAA
Source organism: Picea glauca (assembly GCA_000966675.3). Lineage (NCBI taxonomy): Eukaryota > Viridiplantae > Streptophyta > Pinopsida > Pinales > Pinaceae > Picea > Picea glauca. The sequence goes on from JZKD02S1770407.1 coordinate 73,548, forward strand.
ATGTCCATAGACTATCAATTTCTTTGAAGCATCTAGATTTCATGGACCTTTTGAGCAAAGGCATAATTCGCTTTGGAACAAATATTTAAAGTTCATGTAGAAAATTGATCTTTTGATGCTAATGCTCAATTAACACAAAAACAAATATTCTAAGTCCATTTGTAAAGCACATGTATTCATATTGTTCTTCATTTAGCTCCTAAAATAATATGTTAGGCCTAAATGCATTTATGCATGCACGCATACTTAAATAACATAGATAGCCTATGCATACAAGGATACAAGTAGATTCACAAATGTTCTTACTAGTGTTGATATTCTATGTCAACCTTAGATTTTCTATAAGATCACTATTGTTGGTTAGCTTGACATTACCAATTTCTTACAAGAATATGAAGATCATGGTTGTATTGTGTTTTCTCCAATACTTGTTTCATTTGGTTGTTATTGTTGT
>JZKD02S1770407.1:74506-86835 GCA_000966675.3 Picea glauca
CTGTCGCAGGTTGATGTGACTCATGGAAAACACATGGCATTTGCCACGAAGTTACCCACTCAACATCTAGCGTCAATATTGATTTATGGAGAATGAGTTGCATGGAATCTAGATGTGTAGTGGAGATATTGCATAGATCTGTGTGTTACATAGAAACACATGTAACACATAGATCTTTGCAACTTAGATTTATTATATTCAAGTCACTTGTAGATTATGATCCAAGGCTAGTTCGTATTGCATGGGCGTGATAGAAGCCAACTGTCAGTTAAAAGGTGTCAGCTGTTGTTGAGATCTTATATGTGTTAAATTCAAAGAAGTGATATTGACATGAATTAGATGGTTCTTGTGGTCTAATGAAGTTGTGCAAAAAATATAATATTGTTCTCTTATAAGGAATTGCCTAGTTATCCTGTTGATTTACTTTCCTTTTTTACAACTCTTGCGGTTTTTTTGTTTTTACCTTGGGTTACTGGGCAATTAATTAATTTGAAATGCATTTCCATGAATGGTATTGGAAGGAATGCTTTGTTGTAATAATCATTGCTGTCGAAGATGGGGTTTTATTTGATAAGTAAAGTCTTATCTAATTGAGCAATATTTTTGTGATAGTCCTGAAGACTTCATATCAGCCTTAAATCGACCATTGAGTTTAGGACTAATCGATGTTTGAAAACCTAACCTTGCTAATAAATTAATATAGTATAAGGTTGTCAAATCTCACCTTCCACTTTAGTTAAACCATTTAACATTGTTCTGACAGTCGTATTTCTCTGTTTTAAAAGTAGACAACAAGCTCCTCTACCTTCTGGGCAGGGACTTGTTGCTTCACAACCTCCCTTGTTCAATTAATAGATTCAATGCAACTTTAGCATGTGCTTCAAAGCCACTTCCTTTGATATTTGTTTATAAATATCTATGTTGGATCTTTCTTGCATATATGTAATCCATATGTGCAAAAGTTCCAATGTTTTCTATTGAAATCAAGTTCAGATTTGCATGTACCAAGTTTACTTAGATTTAAACGATTCAAAGGTACTTTGTTAATCAATCAAATGAAACATTGTTTTCCGTTGTCATGAATGTTATTAGTGCAAATATCCTAGTGAGTACTTTTGTGCTTCCAAATTTAGTATTCTTTTGCCACTTTTTTCATTACTGAAATTGCATGCTTATTGTATTTATATAGTGTTTTCTAGTGTGACAAGTCATACATATTGCTTCGTAGAAAAAAGTGCACAATTTTGGAAGATTTGTTTTTCTTCCCACCCTTAGCTTTGTTGTGAAATGATTGTTTTTCTTTTGTTAGAATGAAAAAAATGTAGATAAGTGTGATTTCTTTTATTCATTGATACAATATAGATATAAATACATAAGTTTGACCTTTGGATTTGTCTTCCAAGAGGTCTCGTGGAATTCTAATGATTGTTCCTATCACTTGACTAAGTGATAACCCTAACAGATTACGCTTCCAACATTTGCCCCTTTAATATGAAGGGATGTATGTGAGTCCAAGACGAGAGATGAAATATTGAAGTGTGTAGATGTTGATGGCTGAATGTGCTCTCTGAATCTAGTGGTTTTGGGATGACCACAAACCAAACGACTAGCATATGTCTTCTACTAAATGGTGGTGGTGGTTTAAGGTAGACCACAAACCCTGGAACTTGGCTCTAAGGCTCAATAGTTCCCAGAACATTTCCTAATTTAGATATAATTTGATGTCATCTACTAATTGGAAATGATCTCGAATACTGATTTAAATATGACTAGTTTAAAGATGACCATGAACTGTTCTCTAGTAGAAGCTATATGTCTTCTACTAAACAAAGGTTTAGGGAAAACCACAAATTATTGTCTAGCAGAAGTTGATGTCTTCTACTAAGTGAAGGTTTAAGGAAAACCACAAACCAAATCATGCTCTCTTGTTGCCGCTTGATTGATAGGACTTTGAAACTTGAAGCCTGACTGTCAATTATTGATGTTATTCCCCCATGTCATGTACAAGGTGAGAATATGCAAATATATCCACTACAAGATGCATTAAGACTTGAGAATGAATTCTACGATATGATCTATATATATATTCTTTACTAATGATGACTGATTCCAAGAAGTGATCCACCCATAGTGGTTCTTTACTCTTGCATATTTATTACGTTTAGAACATCTATTTGAAGGATAATTATGCTTTCCTCAATTTTCACAAGGATGAAGATCAAAATGTTGATCCTCCATTTGGCCAACTCGATGACAATGTTGGCATTTTAGAATCTTCTCTTGAACTGAAGCAGGTGAACATGAAATTTCTCGAAGAAATCAACACTTTGGAACTTGATTGGTTTGGTATAATCCAAAATATGAAATATGACTTCCTTTTCATATTCAATACATATTCTGTGCTTATTTTCTCTGATTTCTTCCCAAGGTGTGATGATTGTCTTGGAAAGAGAAAGTTGAACTTGTTAGTAAACAACTTCATCTTCATCTGCACTTGTATTTGAAGTTGGCTTGCTAGTTGATCCCGTGTTGGATATTGATATGAATCATCATCATCATATTCTTCGAAAATATGGTTGTTCTAAACAAGGACTATTTCAGAATGTCGAATATTTTTTCATTCAATTTCATCATGAAGAAGTCAAGTCCAAGTTTGAAGAAATTTTACTCTGGCTTGCGAAACTTGCAAACAATTTAGAACAGATTGCAGAGTTGATTTGCTAGTTTTGACCATATTTTCATCACTTGAGAGTATCCGAGTGTTCTTTAACTCTAACAGTTCATCAATTCGATCCATTTAGACCAACTTAGACGATTCAAAATCAACAATGAAAGGTGTTGGATTCTACAGAAAATGCACATGTTTACAATGTAATTTGACTTGATTTAAGCAAAACACAAGTAAACTTACAAAAATAATATTTGCAAGTTACCATTATTCAAAGAGTGTGATTCTTACTATTGTCCCAAGAAGCATTACCAACAAGTTCCAAAAGGTCCTATACCCAAAGATAATTGTGATAAACAATTTAGTGAAAGAGGATGTATTTTGTGTCTGAAATTTTTTAGTACTTCTCAAGAAGTGAATAATCATCTACCAACATGACAAATGTGGCAGACTCCTTTGGCTACGGCTGGTGGATACCATTGTCTTTCAGATAGAAACCCTACCCTAGCCCTCTGGTTTGATGGGAATGAAAATGTTATCACACGCAAATGATAGGTCTGCATGTTTTAAGAATCTCTACATCAAATAGGAAAACACCCAAAAAAAACTGCAACCACCAACTGACTCTTTATCTATTCGTATGCAAGATAAACGGTGTAGATATTTGTGATATCCTTCTCAGGGAAGACCCTAACACTGGCGTTGAATTCTCTAAAAACCATTGACAAAATACTTTGAGCTTTCGACATAGATATATGATGCACATGTGCAAATTATCATTAAGTTATGCCAATGGTCTTGTGAATGCATCCAATGGAATGCCAAATGGTTTCACTATTGACAGAGGTCACAATCTTTCTCTCAGGCTTGAGACTCCTCGAATGTGGATTGCCTCAATAAGTTCTTTGTGCAGATGGTCTCCCACTCGTCATTTGTTAAGCACGTAAGTTTCTTCCACGCGTGATGTAGGTTAGAATGTCCACGCGAACCCTGTTGTCGACACCATAGACGAAATCACAACAATGTTCGGCAAATTATGGTGAGAGCGGCATTATTTTAGCATCGAACGCGACCATCGTAGGGTTACACTGGTCAACGCCCAGGGTTTCCAGAAAAATGTGAAAGGGCTTTGAATGTGGCATCTTCTGAGCATGTTGTCGTTGCTTTTGTTCCACACGAACCACATCTACGATTGGGTGAACAAGAACCTGATTCGATGTAGGGGAACCTTCACATTCAAGGGCCCATGTATGAGATTGAAAAGAGGAGAGATGGTGGTCGCCAAGATTAGGGTTACATGCCTGAACACTCAAAGCCGATGAGCCGAGTAGAAATAATGGAACCTAGAGCTGAGAAGCAGCCCGTGGAGAAAAAACCCTTGCTATTTTCTTTTACTGAGAAATGCCACTGAGAGAACAGGGATGAGGGGCACAAATGAACGTATTTATAGACATGTGAATGGTCATACATGCAGAGGATGACAGACTAGAGCATAGGGAATCAACCAGAGAGACAGTCTTGCAGAGGGACATACAACATAGATGGCAGACAAGCGAGCTAGCAGAGTAACACAGACTAGCAGGTTTACAGAGGAACGTTTCTGCACGTATGAATGAAAAAGTTCATGGAAATAAAGAGACATACCTTAGGGAATTTGAATAATTTCCATGGAGTACCACCATAGCTAAAAAGTTCATAGCCCTAACAGATTACATTTCCAACACCTTTTATATATTTTGAATATTTTTCTTTGTTGCTCTTTTCTAAATGGTGCTTTTGTCTTCTAGGTTATTATTTCATTGATTTGTAAATTAAAGTGGATATTCTATTGGATAGTTTTGGAAGACATATTTAATAAAATGATGAAATCTTTACCATGAATTTTAATTTCCTTTAGATCTGAGAATTTTTTAGTTAATGAATTCTTCTTAAAGTATAAGAAATAGTTGAAATGAAAAAAAATGGAGAACATAAATAAATAATCACACACCATCCACAAATAAACACAAGATATAACCTAGAAAACTCAATATGGGAGAAAACCCAACTAGAAAGTGAGGCCGCTCTACTCTCTTTTCTTCAAATGCAAGTACAAAGAAAGAGACACTCTTTGTGGAGCCGCCTTTGACATTGTGGCCTATATGGCTGCTACAAAATCTCTTCTCCTCTATTATTCTCTCAAAATACCACTCCTAGTTTTTTTTCTCAATTATGGAATATATATAATGCTAAAGAATTGAACCCCTTCTCCTCCTAGCGGCCTTGTATTTAACATAGCCCAATAGCCTTCTAGGCATAGGGTTTTGACTTCCTCAACCCTCAACTAGTGATAAGGTTTGGAACTTCTAGACTCTTCTCAAAAGTTCACACGTGGCTAGCCCCATATGTTTGATTAAGAGGAGGGGGTGACGTGGCATCCACTCATACCATGGTGGTAAAAAAGGTAGGTCAACTTGCGGGAGGCATAACTTTTGCATATGATCTTCGATTGAGGCATGGTTTACTATTGGAAAGGTCCCAGAGTGTAAAAAAACGTCAAGGGAGTGTGCACATGTCCTGAACACAAGAAACCCCCCCAAAATGTCATTTAATCCCTCAAAATGTTTCAAACCCCATTTTTCCAAACTGGGACTTGACACTAAAATGGCCATGCAAGTTGATTCCTCCATTTTTTTCACTCTAAAAACATCAAGATATATGACAAATTATATAATGATCCAATATGAATCATTTGTTTTCTGTTATATAAATTCATGTGATTCTATCTAACTTTTCAAAGCTTGATCTTGTGTTTGTTGTCACAAGTCAACCTATAAAGGCTTTTTTTTTCATAGAAGATAATGTAGTTGAGAGATATTTTGTGTCACTGTGCTTGGTCTACTACCTTTGTTTCATTATGCCTTTCGCCTCATTCAATCATGGGTTATGCAAATGTGATAACCTTTTTAATGTGCTAGTGGTTTTGTTGCATTTGTTTATATGTCTCTTGAGATACGAGAAATAATCATGAATCACTTTCAAGATTTCTTAGAATGCCAAGACCCTATAGCTCTTTTGTCAATAAGAACATAATGAACTATTTATTTTCTAGAGAGATTACATGGTGTCCATAACACTGAGCTATATTTGCATATAATGTCTCTTTCTACCTCTTAGTTAGAATCCACATATGGGCTTAGCTTATGGAGTGATATTTTTTTATGTTAAGTGGTTTTCTAGGTGGTTATCTATGACAATGTGTGTTTGGTTGTTTACAAAAGGTACATAGTATGTATACTTCAACACACATGAAACCAACTATGAATATAGGTTATTGTTCCATGATCAAATCCATTGTGTGGCCATTTTAAACCCCTTTTGTCATATAAGATGATGTGACCTAGAAATTCTTTATCTAAGGTAGCCAGAGCCAACACATCTAGAAGCACATCTTCACTTGTTACAATTGACAATTTTTCTATTAAAAAATTGCTTTTAAAGTAACCACTACACATCATTGATGCCAACAATCACGATTCCATGACTCATTTGAATCAATATTCATTCTTAAATATTGTTTGAATAAATTTGCACACTACACATCATTGATGCCAATAATCACGATTCCATGACTCATTTGAATCAATATTCATTCTTAAATATTGTTTGAATAAATTTGCACTCTTGCATATAATGAAGTGCTTATGTTTCGTTTTATACATACTTTTCACATTCAAAGAATAAAAGATGTAAATTGCATATAAATGGGATTTTGTTGAGATTATTATGTTTCATAATGAACATGTACAACTCTTACTACTGATTTTAATGTAAGCTCAATTATATAAATCCGTACAATAATTACAAGAAAGGGCATCTTACACTCTTCATGTAAGCGAGCTAGCAATTTCGTAAGTTCGAATGTTATGATTGTTTATAAAGTTTAAACTCTACATTATGATATTTAAAAAAAAAAAAAATTTCTCGTTAGAGTGTATACCTTCTCATTTTTAAAATTGTTTTTTTATTAACAAATATAAAATTGTTTTTTTATTAACAAATATGTTAATTTAAAAATGCTAACACTTTCTTTAAAATTTGTTTTTTATTAACAAATATGTTAATTTAAAAATGCTAACACTTTCTTTATTGTAAAGTTTTAAAATTTTGACTTGTATTTTTAAGGTGATGATGTGTTTTAATGTTTTTTGTGATGACGTGTTTTGATGTTTTTTTAATGATTATGATGTGTTTTAGTGCATTTTAAATCAATTTGATATATAAAACCCAAACAAAGAGAGTTTAATAAAGCAAATTGGAAAATAAAAATATCCAACTTAGTTATTTAGGTATTTGTTTTGATGTGAATTTAGAGTCACGGTAAAGTCTCCTATTGTGATTGTTTTGATTTAAGTATTCATCCAATTTGTGATTGTAGATATTATTATAACTTTATATAATATTGTTTATATAATATTATTGTATAAAGGGTATTTTAGAAGGAAATAAATTTCGTTTTCAATTTTCTCTGAATTGTATAGATTACAGATTCTTCTTTTTTAAGGACTTTTAGAAGACTCCATATGTTTATTTCACTATGCATCACATGTGAGTTAGTTCTTAATTTAGTAAATACTATTTTTTTTCTTGACGCTTGCAACCTTATTAGAGTATGAAGGATGGTTGGGATTGATAATGCTTTTATAATAACATAGTTTTCTTTTGTACTCTTTGATATTTGCATCACTCCATAGGAATTTAGACACTTTTAGGTTTTCATTAGAAGAGGTTTATATGGTCTTAGATGCCCCAAAGTTTGAACTAGTTATCAAAGTCCTTTTCTAACCTATTTTTAACCGAAGATGGGTTAAGCATGGTTGCAGGGTAATGGGGAGTTTCTATTGGTCAAAAATTTCAAGCTTGTACTTGTATAGAATATATGGTTTTAGGGTTTCACATTTAATGGGAAAGATATTAACTTCCATGCAAAGAATAGGGTAGGGAGTTTCAGGCCTCCAATTTGATGTCATTTACATTGCCAATTGACCTTTTTGACTTGACATAACCACCCTTTTCCCATGATTTTCACCCCTTTCACCATATTTCTCATATAAAGGTCATTTGAGAGCTTAGGAGGTAAATTTGTTAGTTAATAAATGTTTTCCCCATTGTTTTTGATGAATTAGAGAAATTAGAGGTTATTTTATTACTGATGATGGTTGACCAGTACATGTCTTGTAACTTATATGGAGGTCTTGTAACCCACTTCGATGTTCGACATATACTTGTGGTTCTAGAAGGGAATCGACGTTATGGGTTCTTTTTGCAGATACATCGACATGCTTCCAAGCTCATTGCATTGGTTCTAAAATAGACAGAGGAGGTGCCAATGTAGGTCAAAGTTTACAGTCAACTACATCCCCAAAATAGCATGCTCAGTGAATGAATATGGTCATGACCGAGAATTGGATATATTCTCATGCAAATATGTCATGAGAATATCGATTGGAATGATTTTGAAGCTATCCTTTTCAACAAAATATTTGAAGACCGAATTACATCCATATTTGTATTTTTGTTGTTATGAATATTGATGTGTCCAAGGCGTGAAGACATGTGATCTGTTCTGGGTTCACCTGCACGCTCTTCTGATGTGAATTTGTATAAAAAATGAAATCAAATTATGTATAGTAGACCAGATCATATGATATAGAGATCGACTTTATTGTAATGTTATTAAATCTCCATGAATATAAAGGATTGTGTTGATGTTCTGAGATAGAATCCATGTTCCAAATATACTTTTAAGTCTGTGAGATTTTAGGCAACATGAAGCCAATTGGCAGGGACATCTAATTCTTCCATCGTTGCTATGTTCTGTGAGATTTTAGGCAACATGAAGCCAATTGGCAGGGACATCTAATTCTTCCATCGTTGCTATGTTTTATAGCAGTAGAGGTAGTAATTTCATCTCTTTTATTTCATAATTAGTGTTGTTTTGTTTTGATTTAAGTATGCAGATAGCATAGATCTGTTTTGATTCCACATATTTTAGTTTCATATACAATGTTTACACGATCTCCAAAGTTAAGAATTGAAATGATATCATATTTTCAAGCCATGTATGTTTTGTGTATTGATTTTTCTACAATTTAAATAGTGACAATCATATAACTCTATCTCAATTTCATTTGGTTTGCAATTTAAGTGTGCAGCTTGAACATCCATGTTTCAATTTCATTTTATATGTGACAAATGCACTATCTCTCAAGTTATAAATCGAAATAGCATTTCTTGGTTTTGATATACAACAATTGTATCTTGGATATCTATTAATGCAAATGTCTTGTAGCTTTTAAGTTTGTCTGCATGGTGTGTGGATCGATCCTTTTTCTTAGCCTTATTTTAGTTTAACGATTGAGTTGTTTTGGAAAAAAATATCATTGAAGGTTAACGATAATACTGATTTTAATTATGTTATGCAAACACTGTGTACCTCACAATGAAATAAACATAACTTGTATCCTTGAAAACAATGAAATTAACTTGCGTTGTTAATCCATTGAAGATCATCTCTTTTCTTTTTGCAATTATCAGTGTGTGAAATATAATAGTTTCTCAACAGTATTTTACATGCCTTGTTTTCTTTTGCAATTAAAAGAACTGCATGAACAATATTTTCTCCAATAATTACAGACATGAACACCTAGGATTTGCTTGAGTGAAAGACTATAACATGTGCCCAAGAAAGCACTTCCTTGTTTTGCTACACAGTTAACGAGATTCTTGTAATTTGCATAGTCTTTAATTGATGCTAGTTAATGCTAGAAGCATAGTTTCATTTAATTAAGTTTGAGAGTCTTATTTTCCATAGATTGATGAATTAATGGTCAACATTTAAAGTTAATTAATTTTCTCGACATGGAGTATTGTTTTTCATTTTGAAGTTGTAAGTAATGAGCTATTTTTGGATTTGATTAATTGTCTTACAAGTTTCTTGAGATATGATTCCACCCCAAACCTCACAACTATAAAGGATCATTGATGTCACAAGGTTAGAGAAAAGCGATTTTTTTAATTCCAATGCCATTTTTTTCATCTTTATGGTGGTTTTCCAGGCTATAATATGCTTTCCATCCTACACATTTTTTTTTCAATACTAAGGTTCCAATTAAACTTATGATTAAGATTGACCCCTAAGTACTTATAAGAGTTGAATATATTTAATTTGAAAGTTGGTTGAATTTTTGGATTTTATAATCATGATTTTGGTTTTATCAATGTTTACTGCCAAATCATACTATTGCAAAAAATTTGAAGGAAACTAAATTACTTTTCAAGATCAGAAAGATTATTAGCCAAGAGGACTATGCCATCATCATATAAAACAAGAATAATGGCCGAGTAGTGAAGTTCAATGCCTATGCACCGAAGATCTTCTATGTAGTTTTCCAAATGATCAATATAAATTCCCAAAAGGGTAGGGGATAAATGTTAGAATGTGTAGAGTATTTCCTAGTGGCCACATTTGTAGTTGTACAACCTTCCATTATCATGATTGCTAGAGCATTGTTACAAAGGATTTATATACAGAATGAGGTATTATTAGATTAGGTGAGATCTCAAATTTCTCACATTATTAGCTTATTATTCTTAATTAACTCATTAAATACTAATAGTGAATTTATCCCACATTCATCATGGGATTTGTTCTCCCATCCCATAAACCTATATAAGAGAGGTCTTGAAGGCTAAATAGTGTGCTTGAGAGATTGTATGAATCTCATTTGAACTTCATACTTGAAAACATGCATGCTTAGGCTATTATATTGGGATAATTTTCCAAACAATTTAAAGTGGATGTTTCCCCTCAAGGTTTTACTACTATGGACCTTCATGTTTTTGGTTTGATTTATTTAATGTTTTCAATAGGAGATTAGATTTGCTATATTTTTCACTTTTACTTAAGTTAATGCATAAATATATTCACTTATTATTTACATTGTATCCGAGCTAATGTATTTAACTCGTATGTTCTTAACTGGTTGTTGATAGTTGGAGACGAGTTTTGATTTCTTCCATCCATAAGGATTTGACAATATTTATTGAAGTTATTTTTGGCATATTTTCTCAAGTATATTAGAATTCATAGCATAATTTTTCAAACTTTCTTGTTTAGATCTTCAAATTTTATTCTTCAAGCTTAATTTTATGTAGATTTTCAATTTTTGATCTGGATTACATTCTTTGTTTTTGTAAAATCTGGGTTGTTTGATCTGGATCTAACATCTCAACTTTCACTTTGCCAACATTGTCCTCCATTTGTTTATATCTAAAAAAAAGTCTCTTTAGGGCCAATTGTTTTAGTTGCATGTTTAATAATGTTTTTATTTTAAAGGTTTTTGGGAAATTGTTTTTATTCATTTTATGTATTTAAAAAATAATAATTAGAGCCACGACCCTTTGAATTTTTCAACCTAAGGTCTATTTTTAATTGTAATTCTATGGCCTCAGTCCCTTGTTTAGGTGTGTGGAACTCTAGGTGGGCACAAGTAGGCATGGTTTGGCCCCTTGGCTCGTTATAACTCCCTCTCTATAGGAGTATCCCACTGCAACTATTCCCCTTGGAAATAACTCACCATGCTATCTGCTACCAAAATAATCTTGCACTCCTTGATGATTCTTCATTCACACCCTTAGGTGACCACTCCCTTGGTGTTGCTTCCTTGCATTGGTGCACACCATGTTCTTTGATTAAGATAGAGCCTCCTAAACAAAGTTGTCAACTCCACTACTTCAAGAATTTTCTGATGGCATCAAGAACCATGTAGGTTCCAACTCCGCAACAAGTACATCAACACCATATTCCACACGACGCCACTAATGGTTTAAAATGTGGCATTACCATGTCACCTCTTCCATATACTTTCCAACTCAGCATGGAAGACCAATTGCTTACATATCTAGTTAAGCACGTGTGCCACACCATATGCCCACTAGGATGCCAATCAAGTATCCACCTTAGCATTCCATACAACGGTGTCAACATCCATATGGTGCCTTGTCCACATCCACACAATTCCATGTCAACATATTATAGTTCCATGCCATCATTCATACAATGCCACATTAACATCCATAGAATATGATGTAAGAATCCATAAACCATGTCAACATTTACACAATGCAATATCATCATCAGTATATTGACATGTCATAATTTTCATATAGTTACATGTCATCATACGAACAACACCAAATGGACCAATCATAGGCTGCTACAAAGTTTATCACTAACATAGTGTTGGGCCCCAACAAATCCCCCTAAAGTTTTACAAAATTTAAAGGGCCCCCATTAGAATCTTGATAATTATAATGAGCTACAGATTCAACCTTTTCAAATAGTTCCATACCTTGGCTTACTTTGAGACAAACTTAAGACATTCATTACAGGAGTATCTGTCAAAATTTAGAAACGAGCACAAAAATCTCAATTTAAACAAAAACGTTAATTTTTATAAACAGTTTACTTTTGTTTAAATTATGATTATGTGTTCTTTATTTTGTTCATTAGCAAGTTTGACTATTTTGAATAATGGGTTCAATACTTCATCAAATAATATCTTGGTTGATTTCTCATTTTCATAAAATCATTTGGTGATATTAATTAATTTTTTTTTTT
>JZKD02S1770407.1:86845-106822 GCA_000966675.3 Picea glauca
AGACAGACGATTTTGCAGGACTGATTGCAGCCAAACCGTGAGGAATTTGAAGAAACGGTTGAAAAACCATTTCCCAAATGGACCCATTTACCATTTCCCAAATTCAAGGTGGTGGAAATTATTAGTGACGCCCAGACTATTCACTCATGGTATAAATATATGAAAAAGTTCAGAACCAAAGAGATCCAAGAATTGAAGAGGAGGATTTTTATCCTTTCTCTTTTGTATATTATTTATTTTTTAAACTTTTCTTATTTTCAAATGGAGTAACGGATGGTTGGAATCTTTGGGAGAATGGATGAGTATCTTTGGGAGAATGGATGAATTCCAGGTTGCTTAATGACTTTTGTCCTATAAGTAAAATGGTTTTATTTTCATTATAATATCTTTATATTCTTTTAATAATTGATTATGCATTGATTTAAAATAGCTTTAGTCTTTTTTATCAATACATGGTTAATTGCTATCATTTATTTATTAATCAATTTTTTTCATCTTTAAGAGTCTATTATCCCAAAAAAATCTTCCAGGACTACAGTACGGGCATGTGATTTTGAGAAAGAATATGGAAAAACAATTCATTTCTGGCTTTAGTGCTGTGTGATGCTTATTCCATTTCGTTCTTTCATTACTATTGTATTATGAGAATGTTATTATAGTTGATTTTAGCTTTATATTGTCATCATATGGTGTTTTCATACTGTTAAATGTTATATGTTGTCCATAATTTATTATTCCATTCTGTATGTGTGATCAATTTGTCATTTGATTATTATTGAATTTATTCCTAATGTTAAATGATGGATAAAATCAATACTCAGAATTGAGTTTTCTCTCGTTCTTAGTTATTGATTATCTTAAGATCACATAATTTTTAATTAGTTGTCTTTCTCTTGTTATTAATTTACTCCAATATCAAATACTTCTTTGAATGTATTCTGGAAGTGCTAGTATTGTTTTGTTATAGGTTTCCCTTAACAACAGTACAGGCAGGAGCTCATACAACACAAGATGATAAACTCAATTGACTGATTAGTTAAAGGTTTGTAGATGCATTCTTTTCTTTTATTTAGAGTTGTTTATGAATGAAACGATGATTACATTAATTAGCTTTAACTGTTTTTGTGTCACCGTTTCAATCGTATTCATTTAGTATTTATTTGTTTAATATCTTTAAAAAAATAAAAAAATAAGTGTTGTTCATATTTGATTCAGAAACTTTATCAAACAATCATTTTCACAAGATTTCATGCAAACCTTGTAACCTGTATATAGATTGTTTATATTCACATTTATTTTTAAAAAAACATTAGTGAGTAATATATCATTTGTTAGAATCATAGATTTTATATTAGTTTCATTTCTTTTATTATTTTTAGGACTTTAGTTGGCCAACGAAGCCATTAAACCCATCAGAATAGGTTACACTAAACGACTTGAGTTATTTAGACAACCCCGAACCGTATCTATTCTTCCAGTTGACGACAAGTCAAATTTTCCCATCAACACATAGTAATCAGGATGATGAGAACACTCCAAACTTGTTGGTTTTTTAGAGGTTGCATTTTGTAATTGGTTTTACTTGTTATTTGAAAATGTGGTGCTACTAGTAGAAACCCTTTTTCTCGAGGTAGTTTTTTGACCTTTTGAATCTTCTTAGTTATAAAGTATCAACATTTTTTTTTAAATGTTGTTTTTTTACTTTTTGAATCTTCTTAGCTATAAAGTATCAACAATTTTATTTCATTTTATTATTTATTTTATTTTACTTTTGAATTTTCTTAGTTATAAAGTATTAGTCTTTTTTTTAATGTTAATTTTTGAATCTTCTTGGTTATAAAATATCAACAATTGTTTTTCTAATTTTTTTTTTTTACTTTTTGAATCTTATTAAATATAAAATATCAACCATTTTTTTAAATGTATATTTTTAAAATATTGTTGATTTTTTAATTCTAAAATTTACCTTTATTTGGCTTGTAAAATTTTGTGTTTCCGTGAAAAAAAATTTATATTTGATATATTAAAGAAATAAATTAGGATATATGCATTCACTGGTCTTTACAACTTCTTCCAGAGACAAAAATATCTACATCCTCCTATCGAAATACCCCTACAAAATATTAGTAACTTATAATTACATACTTTCTTGGGCTCTTTCAACCCCTTTCTGTGTTTCTAAGCATCCAATTGGATAAAAACATAACATTGCTCAGCTTGTAACCTTCACAAAAAATACGTCTAGTCCTTCATCTACCTCAAAAAGATTACATAACAAGACAATCATAAAATAGAATGGACAAATTTAGGGAGGGTTGCTTCTTCCTTAGACTCTTGAGGTAACAATACTCCTTATAGTGAAATAACCTCTTGATATAAATTATTGTTAGATAAAAATACTCCTTATAGAGAAATAACCTCTTGATATAAATTATCATTAACTAACAATACTCCATAGGGTATCCACTCAGTGAACCTATGGCATAGCACATGTGTTCGTGGGATATTAAATAATACCCCTAATTTCAATAGATATTGACAAATACTTCCCAAAATATTTTTGTTTAGCCCACCTCCAAATACATATTTTAATAAAAAAAAAACCTTATTTTTACTAGATATCCCCTATTTTTACCAAATACCTATTTTTCTACCCCCCAATAACTATAACCCCCTTCATACCCCCCCAATACCTACAATATATTGACTCTATTTTTAACAATTTTAAAACCCACTTTATGAATGAACGTGATAATATGTTGGTCAACAAGATGAATCCCTCAGGCAATACTCCTTCTTATAGAGAAATAACCTATTGATATAAATTATCATCTTTCTCATTAAATTCCCTATAAATATGAATGAGGGAAATATCAAAAAAATTATACTTTACTCCATTATCCTATCTATGATAGGATTTATAACCTTATTTTCCATCCATATCTTCCCATTATCTTAGTCTATAAATACTTTAGAATCCCCCATTACCTGAAGTCTTCTCAATCGTATGTCAGGAGCAATTTTCATAAGAAACCATAAGGAAAAGATATTTGCTCAAGTGATGTTTCCTTGACCTACTACATATTTGAAGACAGTAAAAATATTCTCATTTCTAAATTAAATACCACTTTCTCCACACATTCATGGCATTCCTTGATAGGATCTATCAAAGAATCCCTAAGCCACTCTTTTGGAATATTATGGAGCCTTCAAGATTCTCTAAGGTTGAACTTTTACATGTTTCCAAGAACCTTCATATGCATATCTATTAGAACCTTCATATGCATATCTATTTTGATGGATGACTTGTATGGTAGGGATGTATTTTCCTTGAAAATTCATTGTAGTGCCATGTTTGTTGTGACTTGTTTGAAAAAATGGACTTTATTAGTTGAGGGCATTTTATTTAAAAATGACCTTGTTTATTGACTTGTGTTATGATGATAAAATCATACTCTTTGATTATTATGATTGGTTTTAAATTGATGTAATGGTAAATTTGAATCAATTTTATTTAAATGTTTATGTGAACATGAATGGATAAAATATACACCTATATGGGGTGATTGGCACTAGTGACTAGGACATCCACCACATTCTTGGAGGAGGCACCTCGACATGCATGATGTCTTTAGCATGTTGGAAGGCCATCGACCAAACCATTTTGTCTTCATCACCTACCCTTCTTACTGCTTTTGACGGTCATTCATTCCAACCACATGGAATCATCCCCTGTAGTTAGGAGGGAAGACCGTGTGTGTTGAAGTTGAAGTGGTCGATGCGTCTCTCAACTACAATCTCTTGTTAGGAAGGAGTTGGACCTACATTGTGCAAGCAATGGTTGCGGCAGTTTTCTGGGTCTTTTTGTTTCCACATGAGGGTCGGATCGTGACCATTGATCAGTTATCCTTCTCCCGTTCTGACCCTTCATCGGGGGTGTCCACAGTCCTGATGATTGATAACCCTCATCACGACATCGTCAACATAGGGGTTGGGTTGTGCCCACCTTTGATGGGGACTTTCAATTACCCACCTCCGATCGGCAATGTCCATTACATGTCAATTGTCCCCGACTAGCCTAGGGTAGAAATCTTTCAAATCTCGTCGTTTCGCATGACTTACTTTAATGATCTGTGGACTCTTCCTTCCCCATCAACCACGATGGAAAGGATAGGGCACCATGGCATGGCCATGCCCTTGTCCACAGTAGAAGTTTCATACTCTACAGTCCAGCAAGCTTCTGTCAACTCCGATCTGACTCCCGCACATGAGTTAGATTCGGTTCTCGAGCCTATATGGGATCAAGGTTCCCTTGCCGATACTAATTCTTTAGACTTAGTCTTGCCCTCAAACGAGGTGATTATTGAGGAAATGATTAGTCTGGATAGACCCTAGGATGATCTTCATCACCGATCTTACTTCCTCCTAGAGTTAAGAAGAATTGAAGCAGGTGAATTCACTCTGACTATGACTGGAGATAAGGATTGCTCTATCAATCCTTTGGCTATGCACGTTGTTTACGCTAAAGGAAATATGACAAGAATTTCTCAAACGATACCTATCGATATCTCCAAAATCCCTGGCATCATGGAGAATATCTTCATCAGAGCGGATTGCTCCCCCAAGGAGATTCAAATCTACACAGATTTATTTAAGGAATTCTGCGACATGTTTTCCTGGTCTTATGAGGAAATGCTAGGCATAGATCCAAGAATCGTCAAACATGAAATCACAACATATCTTGATGCTAAGCTGGTCTGGTAAAAGCTTCGTCCAATCAATCCTAGGAAAGCAGAAGCTATTAAGGTTGAAGTAGAGAAACTACTCCAAGATGGTTTCATCTACGCCATCCAATTGACTCAATGGGTGTTAAACTCCATTCCAGTCAATAAAAAATAGGGTACTATTCACATATGTATGGATTTCCATGATTTGAACAAGGCCTGTCCAAAAGATAGTTTCCCCACACCATTTATTGACCAGATAGTCGATGAATGTGTAGGTTTTGAAGCCTTTTCTTTCATGGATGGTTTTTCGGGATACAATCATATACGGATCAATCCCGAAGACCAACACAAAATCGCTTTCATCTGTCAATGGGGTACATTCGCTTATCGAAAGATGCCTTTTGGTCTGAAAAATGCTAGAGCTACATTTTAGCAGGCCATGTCTTTCTCTTTCCACGACCTCAAACACATAGTCGAGGCTTATCTCGATGATTTAGTGTCACGATCTTGCAAGAGAGTTGATCATCCTACACACCCCCGACTTATCTTTGAGCGATGTCGCTACTACTAGATCCACTTGAATCCAAACAAATGCAGTTTTTGCCTCACATCGGGTCGTTTTCTCGATTTCATTGTTTCGAAAACAAGGATCATGGTCAATCCTCTAAAGATTGAGGCAATAGTTCAGTTTCCTCCCCCATGCACAATCCCCCAGCTTCAGAGTCTACAAGGAAAAGAGAACTTTTTACAACATTTCATCGCGAACTATGCCAAGATCACAAAGGGTTTCATGTGTTTATTGAAGAAGGACATTCCTTTCCATTGGGACAAAGACGCTTAGCACTATTTTGAAGCATTGAAATGTGCCCTCATGTCTACCCCTCTGCATTGGCCACCCAATTACAATAAAGATTTCTTATTGTACTTGGCCATTGCAGAGTTGACCATCACTATGGTCTTGGTTCAGGAGGATGATTTTCTCTCAGAATATGTGATTTATAACCTGAGCCGAGGTTTGGTTGGACCAGAACTCAATTATTCCCACATTGAAAAACTTGTGTTGGCAACAATTCATGTTGTCCAACGGTTCTGTCATTACAACTTGTTTCGCAAGACCACCGTCATTGTTGTTGTGAATCTGTTTCAATACGTGTAATTGGCAGAAAGATCAGTAGATGGATAGTTATCCTCCAGGAATTCGACTTGGATTTTCTTTTCTCAAAATCCAAAAAGTCGTTGGTCTTTGCAGAACTCATTTCAGAACTTCCAGTCGAATCAGGTGATGTTATACCCAAAGAGTCACCTATCAAAGGAGACATGTTTCTGATCATGTCTTTGGACCCTTGGTATGGATATATACTAGTCTATATCCAGAATTTGAAGTGCCCTACCTATGCTTCTCGTGATGAGCGTCGTCGTATATGCCATCATGCCAAAAAATATCTCATACTCGAGGACACTCTGTATCGTCGAGGTGTAGATTGCATCCTTCGTCGGTGTCTCACCCGTGAAGAAGAGAAAATCGTGCTTAATGATTTCCACACTGGAGCATGTGGCGGTCATTTGTATGGGTTGGAAACAAGCCAAAAGATTCTACAAGCTGGTTAGTTTTGGCTGACATTAATCAAAGATTGTGCTGAATCAGTCAAGCAGTGCCACCCATGTCATATATTCTCTCGGAAGATGAGGGCACACCCCGCTCCCATGTTTCCTGTCATCATAGTTGGTCCCTTCACCAAGTGAGAGGTTGATTATGCTACATGAAACCCTCCTTCCGCAAGGGGGCACTGTTATATCATTGTAGCAGTAGACTACTTCACGAAGTGGGTCAAAGCTATGCCAACGTTTAAATATGATGGCGATACTGCAACTCTCTTTTTGTTTAACCAGATAATAGCAAGGTTCGACATCCTGAGAGAGATTTTCACTGACCATGGAAGTCACTTTCAGAACAAAATGGTGTTCGAGTTAACATCAAAGCTTAGATTGAGGCAAGAACATTCATCACCCTACTACCCACAAGCGAATGGTCAGGTGGAAGCTGTGAATAAATCCCTGAAGACTATTTTGCAGTGAACGATCAATTCGGCCAGGTCAAATTGGCATTTGTTGTTGTACTCAGAATTATGGGCCTATCGAACATCTATTAAGACTGCAACCGGTTTCTCACCTTTTCAACTCGTTTACGGGCTGGAAGCAATCTTTCCTATAGAGTGTCAGATATCATCTCTAAAGTTGGCAGTACAGTTACTACCAGACACTTCACCTCTTGAAGAGCATTTATTATATCTTGAGCAGCGTCAGGATGAAGGCTTGGCTAACGAGGCTCACAAATGTAAAGTCAAGTGTTAGTATGATTGGTCTGTTCATCCTTGTATTTTATCTGAAGGTGACCTTGTCCTATTCTATGACCAATATAAGGACCCCCTAAGGGCAGGCAAGTTCAAACCCATGTGGTTCAGACCTTTCATCGTGAAGGAGGTTCTAAAGAAGGGCGCTTATCGTCTCATGGATTTTGAGGGAAATGCTTTGGTAGAGCCTAGAAATGGGCTCTACCTAAAGAAGTATTACTCATAGGTGGGTTACCTTGAGTGACTTCTTGTAACATATGTATATCTCTCGTACATTGATATTTTAGTTTTTGTCTTTTGGTTTTATGGACATGTCGTTTTTGATGTCATCTTTTTCACTGTGGCATATGTCAAGTGAATCAGAGGTGTTCATTGGGTTTGCAGACGGTGCTAGCCGACACAATCGGAGGCTTTCTTCCATGGCCTAGGTGATTTTCACACCTCATGGTCAGTTTCTATCTTCAGGAGGTATCTGTTTAGGTGACGCCACAAACAATTTTTTTTAATACAACGCAGTTCTAGAGTTTTTTCGTGATGCTTTGTTGCATGGTATCTCTCACCTTTGAGTCTACTTAGATGCTCAGCTGGTTGTGTCCTAGTTAAATAGGTTTTACCACGTTCACGATTTGACTCTACACCGACGATTCCTTAGGGTATGTCTCTTAGAACGAAGCTTTGATTACATTACATATATCCATGTTCCTAGAAGATTGAATCAAATCACATATACTCTAACTAGTCATATATTAGATTGGCATTTTGCACACATGTAAGAAAAATGACACACACGCACATGTAAATACATTTGTAAAAGATATGTAATCCTTAAGATGGAAAAAGATAAAAATATCCATACATATATCAAAAAATATCATAGTACATGGGTGGGCGCAAGCACCTCAAAAATATGTCCAGTCAGAGTTACGGGGCTTATGTCCTCAAAAATATACAAAAAGTGCTCTCGACATGTAAGTAGTCTAGCCTAGCTAAGGGTGGGGCCTGTTGGCCCTACCGTAGTGAACAACGACGTTTTCCAAACACTGGAAGAGCTGGACCCAGGTATGTGGCACCCCAAATATATGAGGTTGCATCGATGGTGGCAGGTCCTTGATCTCTGCCATTGGGACTGTGCGAGTGAGCACGGTAAGGTTCTGCTCCACCCTTCTCAAAAATCTATCAGCCTCTCTGGCTAGAGGCCCCCCTGCTACTACTGGTCCTACCTCTAGTCGAGGACGTCGCCTGGTCCTCGCAAAATCTGTTGGACGCATTGGTCCCACATTTGCACATAACAGATACATACTTGTTAGATACTCTCGTACACAAAAAAAATGATATATATATAAAAGAAATAAAAATTAAATAAATTTGAAAAAACAAGCATACCTAACTCTCCTCGCTCTACTCCGGGAGGTATGACCATCTCAGGGTCCCTGGAGAAGTCGATCCCGGCATAGGGGTAGTCCTCTATCACCGAAATCTATTGAGACCACTATTCAAAAAACTTGTCATCGAAGGCCTCAATGGTCCTCCCTCCCCCCTGTCATGGAAACATCGTCGCCCATATTCATAGCGCCGAGAGATTGGCCTTGTGCCCTCATATAGTCTCTCGAGGATGAATGTTGGGTAACCTCTCAAAGAAGAAAGAGCACAAAATGGTCCCAAACCTGAATTTCTTATGTTCCCGCACTCGACAATCTGTCAATTGTCTCTTCATGCATGTCAACATGGTTGTGCTCCAGTAAAAATTTTGTGCATTTAAGCACTGAACTACACAATGCATGTGCACCCAGGAAGCCTGATCAAAGTTGCAGATCCAGTAATCTTCCTAATGAGTAGAACAATCTCTTTCAGCAGTAGGTTGTTGATCTTGTTTATAGGCACTTGAGAACTTATTTTCTTAGTACCAGCCTTGCAATGGAGTCCAATCAACTCCTCGATGTTGTGTGGTCCTAGGGGAAAAGTGCACAAGTTGACTGGATCCCCTCTCCTCGAGAGACCATTCAGAAAGTAAACGTCCTCAGTCGTTGGAGTCAATGACTGCCCTTCGAGCATGAATGCCTCTGCGTCAGGATGCCAATAATGTATCAATGCATTTAGCAACCTGGGTTGTGCCCTCATAAATGGACACTGGAAGAACTTTAGAAACCTGCATTGTGACAAGAAAGCGACAACAACGAGGTATTATGAGACCAAAAAATCAAATTCCTCATGTTCCCTCTCTCTCCAATGAACATACATCCTGCAAACACAAAAAAAGAATGGAGAGTTAACTCTTGCATTCATTTATTTCCCACTTATTGAGGGTGTACGCGGGTTGTATTGAGGACAGTTGCGTGTACACGCGGGCAGTTTCTCTTCTGCCCACGTGCACACGCGCGCTGTTCTTGGAAAGCCTGCATAAATGTAGGGATGACCCTTTTAGAGGTCAGTGCCCCCCCAAAAAACAAAAATAAATACAAAAAGAAGGAATGGAAATGTAGGAGGGGATAATTTGTACTTATTTGGTCCAAGCAAAAGTTCCTTTTTTCCACTGAAGCTCCCGGAATCAACTCTTTTGACAAAGGGGTGTTTCTTGAATTTTGGTCAATTCACAATTTATAATAGTGATAATGCGCTGCCAAACTTCTATTTATAGACTTTTTTGGCCCTTTTGTCATTTTTTCGAACCCTTTTGTCGTTTTTTCTAAATTAAAAATCATTTAGTATGGTTCATGAGTTTCTTATGGAATTTTATGATTAATGTTACTTTGGGTATTGGGAAACTTTTTGGAGAGTTGGGTCATTTTAAAGGTATTTTGGTAAAAAGTCATTTTTTTCAACTTTGTGCATGTATGTTAGGTTTCAACCTCCACTTGTTGCACCTCGTTGTCTTTTATGCTTTTCCATAGGATCGATCCCACCAAATTGCGACATGGAACCCTCACTCTTGCTCTAGAAGTTTCGTAATTTAGTGGTAGAGCCTACCTTCACATGGATGCCCTAGGTAGATCCTGGTTGCATTTTGGTGTCCATGCCATCACTAATGACTATAGGCTCGGGAGTCCTTATTAGTTTTTCCTGATTACGAGTATGAGCCTCATTTGCATGATTCATTATCACTCTTGACCTAACCCTCATGACTCCCAAAACACAACGGGTCTTCTTTTAAACCTTTTTTCAGACCCTCTAAATATGAAAAGATTACCGAGTGATATTGTTGCCCTTCACACTCGCTAAACTAAAATTTGGAGGCAAGTCTGTCTGGCGGTAGTTTACCCCTTTTTCAATCTGGATGGTCAAAAGTACGAACAAATGTATAGTCTAGGAACCTCGGTTCTCTAGAAGAGTATTCTCAGGTATATATTTACCCCTTTTTCGGGCCTCAGAGACTAAAACTTACGAAAAAGGAACCCCCACGGAGTCCATAGTTAAGCTTTTTTCAGACTCCCTAAAATTGAAAAGATAGCAGAGTGACCTTGTTTCTTCACACTCGTTAAATTGGTCCAAAGAACATCCATTACGGAGTCCATAGTTAATCTTTTTTCAGACTCCTTAAAAATGAAAATATTGTCGAGTGATTTGTCGTTGTCACACTCGTTAAAATGATTTTGAATAGACGTTTGTTTGGTGCTAGTTTACCCCTTTTTCGAACCGACTAGACTACCTTCAAAAAAGGTACCCCAGTGGAGTCTCCTTTTACGCTTTTTCAGACTCTCTAAAAATAAAAAACCATCGATCTTACCTTCTCTGGGCTTGTTAAAATCACATCGAAGGACGTTATCATTGTGTCTTATTAATCACATTTTCATTCATGTGTCTTTGGCCTAATGTCGGATCCATGTTGTTCTCAACTGAACCATCTAAAGCATGCCTTATACACAAGCCTTGTATCACTTTGCCTCTGCATATTGACACCTTGACCCATGGAGGATTTTTCTTGAGTGTCCTTTTCCTACATATGTCCCCTTGCTCTGAGCATCAATGTGTTCCTTGCACTTGGAACTAGTATGTCTGCGACACTCGATCCTCCTTTATAACGTAGCATTCTTTATTCTTTTTCAAGCTTCCCAAAATTATTGAAAAAGACAAAAAAATCAAATATACCCCAAAAAGAGGAAGGGAAAAGTATTTTACTTTTATTGATAGCACAATGAGTCAGAAAAATCATATCCTTATGTTTGTCCAAGGGAAGTCTTACTAAAATTGAGTCGACCCTTCTGTAGTTTGTCTCTTGTCCTCATGCCCGACCATCCCGAAAGACCAATCAAGTCCTTGCTCAAAATTCAATGAAGTTCTATGCATGAGAATCAAGATCCTCTTGTCTGTTATCGACGAGCCATCGAATACCTCTGGGTAGTGAATTCGTACACTCATATTACACTCCTGCCCGAGTTTTAAAGATTCTGAAGTTGTTTCTCGAGATCTGAAGGCCTCATCTCCAGCTATCAGGCGTCATTGGCTTCTTAAAAATGGATACAATACATGTATATATTTTTTATTTTGAGGTGTAGATCCACTGTGTATTTCTCGCGGCTACACTTTATATAGTTATATGACATGGATCCAACTTTATCGGGTTTTCAAAGTAGGGCAACTCTTGCATCAAGTCAAGTGGCTCACCCGGGGCCAAATTCAGCAAAAATTTCCTCATCTGATGGGGGAACTCAATGCAATGTAGATCATTTCTTCCTAAGGAGAGAGTATTAATCCAGGAGGATCTCGATGGCCACCCACCTATTCAACCTGGCTCAAAACAATTTTTTTGCAACTTATTATTTTTAGCAATTTTTTGGGTCTCAAACTTCTCGGACCATTTTGAAGGCCTAAACGATGTTTTTTCACGATCGTGCACCTTAACGATAGTTAAAATCTATGATTGATCCCCCGAAATGAACCTCATCATCAATAAATTTCCAACGAGCTATCGTGATCCCTAAACGGAGATCATATGAAAAAGTTACGACCCCGTGAAGTTGATGTACTAACTTACCCCAATGGGGCCTACATGAATTTTAGCGCTTCATCTCCTAGGGTTAGGTTTTTGGATGTCTAGGGTTTTGAAATTCATGATTATTGTAAAAAGGACTTCAAATCCTCATTTTACTCATCTTCTTGAGAATGAACGTAGTTGTCATATCTCTTCTCAAAGATAAGCTGCCATCATTCTAGCAAGTTTGTTTTCAGTATGCATTTTACAGTTTTCAACACATTTCTTATTTAATAGAATTCAAGTTTTGTTGTATCTATGTTATTGTTCACTGTGTCTCTGTGTTAATATTATAAATCTATGCTTTCATTTTGTTCCGCTCATAAATCCAGATCATATGAGGATTTTGTTCTTCTGACTCATTTTATTCTATAAAGTTTAACTCATCATTCTTCAACTCAAACTCTATTTTCTCTGGTTCTTCTTTCCTTTGTAGGAATTTATGTTGGAAAACATCTTTAATTTCTCTAAATACCACATCTCGACTATACACTACCTTCTTAGTTTCTCGTTTCCAAAGCTTATACCCTTTCAAACCATCTTTATACCCAATAAAGATACATTTTTAAGCCTTTTTATCTAGCTTACTCATGTTTTCCTTTGAAACGTGAACATATGCATCACAACCAAATACCTTGAGATGTGTCAGAGAGGGTTTCTTACCAATCTATACCTCATGTGGAGTCTTGTCATCCAACGCTGAAGAGGGTGATTGATTAAGCAGGTAACATGCAATACCCACTGCCTCTACCCAGAATTCCTATCCTAATCTGACACCACTAAGAATAAACTTTGTTTTTTCCATCAACATCATGTTCATCCTTTCTGCAACTCCATTCCGCTGAGGTGTATATGGAGTAGTCATCTTCCTTTCTATATCGCACTTCTTACAGAATTCTTTGAATTCATTTCCACAGAATTCTCCACCATTATCCGTCCTTAACACCTTAATTCTCTTCTCTGTTTGATTCTCCACAAGAGCCTTAAAATCTTGAAACATGTCAAAGACTTTAGATTTTTTCTTGAAGAAATATATCCATGTATTCCTCGAAAATTCATCTATAAATGAGACATAGTACAAATATTTTACCAGAGATGGAATTGACACAAGTCCAAACACATCAGTGTGCACCAACTATAAAATTACCTCTACCCTCGTTGCACCAAAGGGGAATCTTACTCAATTTTGCTTCCCCTATACTCAATGTTCATAGAAATCAAAACCCAAAGAAAAATTAGACATACCTTCAACCATACCTTCATCGTGTAATAGTCGAATGCCCTTCTCTATGATATGCCACTGTCTTTGATGCCACAATATAGATTTTTCTCAAGAGACTGTAGGAGTTTTTTCTTCTTTAGCTCCAATCTCAGGAACAATTGAACTATTGCACCCATCACTAATAGTGCTTCCTTGCAGATTATACAAAGTTCTACATTGAACTCACTTTAACAACACCATTTCTCCTCGAACCATGCTGCAGGTTTCTTTCTCAAACACTATTTTTACCCGTACATCTCCTATTTTGCTTGCATAAATCAAATTTCTGGCTAATCCTGGGATGTGTAGAACACCAAAAAATGTTTTGATCCTTCCATCGATAAGCTTCAACTTGAATTTTCCTCATTCTATGATTTTGGTTGTCGAGTCATCACGTAGGAAAAGGATGTAGACCCCCCTATCTCTCGGGGCTGCTTGACCTCCTGGTAAATAGATATTCCACAAGACTGAACCAGAATGGTCCTTTGGGCCTTCAATAGACCCCAATTGCAACTATCACATACACAGGTACAATTCATGTGCTCACGTGAATTGATTTCGGGCGCGGCCTCTACCCTTCAATTCATGAACCCCTTCTTCGTTTGAGCGCTAGACTCCTGGTGTTGGCTCCCTTGGGTTTTCGGGACCATGCGCTCTGACTGGAGGCTTGAACCAAAAAGGTGCTCTGCAAGTCCAGCCTTCGGAAATCTTTACCGTCCTAGACTCTCAACCTCCCGGACCCCGCACCTTAAATCACTTCAGAATTCGCGCTTCGAGATTTTGTGAACAGCAAACCCCAATAACCCTAAACTCCACTTCGAAGAAATCTTACAAACACCCAACGGTCATATATTCTACTAGGTTTACGGCTCAAATCTCTTCACTAATTCACCTTCGGGAGTATTGGACCCTCGAGCCCGCATTTCCTCCGAAGTACCTTCTTTCCGGAACGAAGGATCTTATGACGTGTGTCCTCTCCTCCTCTAATCAGATGGTCCAAATTTAGTCTGGGACCACACTCTCACTTGTAGCGTTTCCTTTCCACGTAGTTCTTATGCTTCTGAGCTTCAATCCTTTGCATAATGAAAACTCTACGCCCCCTTAGAGTCCTTCAAAAGTTCGACCCTTAGGAATTTTCCTAAGTGACTTTTGACTAACAGTCTAAAAAGCACTCTCCCTCCTAAACTTTGTGAAATTCGAGGGTGACTAAAACTCTTGAGTTCCCTTTTGAACAATTGTGAAACCTCTATCCTTCCTGAGCTTAACTACTCCTTTGGACAAAAGTACTCGTTATTTATCATGAGCTTAACCTTCACTGCAATTCAGAAGTCCTCTGGATTCCTTTCCTCGCACACCTTGCGGACTTTCTCCCAGTGTTCTTTATCTCTCAGAGAAATTTACTCCCCTCTGTGAACTCCTTGCAACAAAGAATTTTCCAACCCCTCCTTCGGTGAACCAGTCCAACAAATGACTCGACCTACGTACCTCCTACATGGTATCTGTGTACACCTTTCACTCCTGTTGATAGTGAAACCCTGATACCTCTCCTAAGTTTTTTTGGAATTAACTCAGAAACCTGTCAACGCACCCCTTGCAGACTAACACTGCACTCCTTTCAGGTTTTCTCAGGAAGAGAAACAATTAAAACTTATTTCTTCCTCACATAATCATTCACTCAACATTCATAAGTATAAAACAAAAAAATAATAGAGACTGAAAGAAAATTGCAAACATACCATTCATAAGATGAACACAGTGAACATAACACACCATGAAATAGGATCAAAGCCTTCTCTGTTATATTAATTTGAGTGCTCTGTACATAGGGGTTTTCAACAACTTCTACAATACTCTCTACGATAATTTCCTTACAATAATAATCGGTCATATAGTTTACATATTCTTTAAAAGGAGAAGCTCATCGAGCTTTCCCTCTAACTATTTAAGTGTTATCTTATCAAATTAAGACTATCAACTACTAAGGCCTCATATAATAAATGATAGGCACATACATATAAGAAAAAAAGGCTACATATCTGTATTGTCCATAAATACATTGACAGAATTACAATCCTCCTCGATCTTGCATCGAGGGTTCATCCTCTTATCCTTTTAATGATACTTTAATTACACCCACATCAAAACTTTTAAACATGCCACGTCCTTCAAGCTTTGATTTCTTCAAAATTTGCATTGGTCATTGATTTTTCCTCCTCAAGAGCCTTTGGTATGGATGCTTCTGCATCATACTCCTCTGGACAAAAATTCATGGACTCCTGTCCATGAGCTCCTACATTGTCCTTCCATGTTTCTGGACATCTGCTTCACTAACCCAACTGGCATCCTGTATGGGGTTTCCTTTCCACTTGACCAGATAATCATAGTAGGTCTTTCTTTTGGTCTTCTTACCAGCCCTTTGATCAATAATATTCTCCATCTATGGATTTTCTGCTATAGGCATTTGTTTTACCCACTGAATCTCTTGTTGATATTTGGGTCCTCTTGCCTCATCTTCCTTGTAAGGATACAGGTCTTCTATGTTGAATATGGGTGATATTTCCACATCATCTGGCATCTCTAATTCATAAGCATTAGCCTCAAAGTTTCTCAAGATTTTTCATGGCCCAATCTTTTTCATCTTCAATTTGTTGTATGTTCCCCTTGGGAACCTCTCCTTTTTGAGATGTGCTAAAACTAAGTCTCCTACTTCAAATTGAATCTATCTTCTATGTTGATCTACTCTATGCTTGTACTCTTGGCTAGAGTTCTGCAACTGTTCTCTGATTTGGCTATGGAGCTTCTGCATTTCTGCAGTGAAATCCTGTACTCCAACACTCATGAACTCACTCTGTTCTATGTCTCTCAACTTAGATACTCCTCTTGGTTGCATTCCATACAGAATTTGGAATGGGATCTTTCCAGTGCTTCTATTCAGTGAGTCATTGTAAGCAAACTCTACTTATGGCAGAATTTGATCCCACTGAGTATGGTGTTCAGTGACCAGACTCCTCAACAAATTTCCCAAGCTCTTATTCACTACCTTAGTCTGTCCATCTATCTGAGGATGATAAGCTGAGTTGAAGGAAAAATATGTCCCCAAATTCTTCCACAATGTTCTCCATAAATTACCAACAAACTTGGTGTCTCTGTCTGATACAATGCTCTTTGGCAGTCCATGAAGTCTAACAACTTCTTTAAAAAAAAAATTTGCAATGTGTGTTGCATCATTTGTCTTCTAGCATGGGATAAAGTGTGTCATTTTTTAAAATATATCCACTACCACAAATATGGAATCACAGCCTCTTTGGGTCCACGACAGTCCCAATAAAAAATCCATACTTATTGCATCCCAAGGCCTCTCTGGTATTGGTAATGGTTGATACAATCTCGTGTTATGTCTTTTGCCTTTAGAATGTTGGAAAATTTTGCACCAGTTAACAAATCTTTTTACTTTTGTTCTCATTCCTGGCCAATAATACGAACAGTTCAATTGTGAAAATGTTTTTTCATGGCCGAAATGTCTAGCCAATCCTCCACTATGCTTCTCTTTTAGAATATTGTCCCTCATGGAACACTTTGGGATACATAGTTGATTGCCTTTAAACAAAAATCCATCTTGAATCAAGTATTCTTCCCATTGGCTTTTGTCTCTCAAGACAAGATCCATACATGCTTCATATGCTTCCTTGAAATCTGAATCATCACTGTACATTTCCTTAAGATGTTCAAACTCAAAGGTCTTCACCTGAAACTTCTGCAGAATCAAGCATCTCCTGCTTAATGCATCAACAACCTTGTTAGCATTTCCAGAGATATGTTTAATTACAAAAGTAAAATTCTACAGAAATTCAATCCATTTGGCATGTCTTTGGTTCAGATTTTCTTATCGACTTATGAATTGTAAGGATTGGTTATCACTGTACAAAACAAACTCTTTAGGAATCAAGTAGTGTCTCCATTTCTTTAAATCTTGTATTATTGCATAAAACTCTTTTTCATACGTGGAGTACTTCTTCATTATATCATTCATCTTTTCACTAAAATAAGCAAGAGGTTTGTTATCTTGGCTTAAGATAACTCCAATTGCAACTCCACTTGCATCACACTTTACTTGAAATGTCTTACCAAATTCTGGCAAAACTAGAATTGGTTGTTCAATTATCTTCTCCTTTAATAATCTGAAGCTCTTCTCTGCTTCTTCTATCCAATTAAAAGACTTATGTCTCTTCTTAACTGTGTCTAAAATCGGTGCACATATCCCACTGAAATTTCTGATAAACTTCCTATAGAAACTTGCTAAACCATGGAAGGTTCTCACCTCAAATATGTTTCTCGGTGATGGCCATTCTTTGATTTCTTTTACCTTCTCAAGATCAATCTTCAATTCATTGGACGAAATTACAAAACCCAAATAAATGAGTTTTTTCTGCATGAAAGAGGATTTCTTCAAATTTATCAGTAGCTTCTCTCGCTGCAACCTCCTCATCACTAGAGTCAAATGTCTCATATGCTCTTCTTTAGTCTTATTGAAGATCTATATATCATCAAGATACACAATCACAAACTTGTCAATGAAATCTTTCAGCATTGCATTCATCAATCCCATACAAGTACTTGGAGCATTTGTTAACCCGAATGGCATGACAAACCATTCATACAGCCCTTCATTTGTCTTGAATGTTGTTTTCCACTCATCACCTTCCCTCATTCTTACTTGGTGATATCCACTCTTTAAGTCAATCTTGGAAAAAAAAATTGCTCCACTTAAGCAATCTATTAAGTCATCCATTCTCGGTAAAGGGAATCTGTACTTGATGGTGATTTTGTTGATATCTCTTGAGTCTGTGCACATTCTCCATCCTCCATCTTTTTTTGGACTTAGTATTATTGGCACAACACATGGACTCAAGCTTTCCCTTATCAAACCTTTGTCCATCAAATCCTGAACTTGCTTCTTGACCTCTTCATTCTCTTGAGGTGTCAACCTATATGCAACTTTGTTTGGTAGACTTTCTCCTGGTATGAGATCTATATGATGGCTTATACTCCTTATAGGTGGAAATGAGAAAGGAAACTCATCCACGACTATATCAGCAAAATTTTCCAGCAGCTCCTGAATTTCTTTAGGCAAATCCTCCATCGAAGTAGTTGTCAAAATAAATTTTGGTTTCCTCACTATAGAAAACTGCATTTCTTGTTCTTTCTTGACTTCATTCAGGAGTTACTTCCCACTCATGAGAAGTATGCTTGTGTTGGCTTCTTCCTTCACTTTCTTGTCTTCAATTGGAAACAACATGTGTGTCCTATCATTCTTTTCCAAACTATAGGTGTTCTTCCTTCCATCATGAATGACATTTCTGTCATATTGCCATGGCCTTCCCAATAAAAGATGACAAACATCCATAGGAATCACATCACACAAGATCTCATCCTTATATCCTCCTATCTTGAATTCAACTTGGCACTGTTAAGTAATCATTACCTGGTGTCCTTTTTGCAACCATGAAACTCTATATGGGTTGGGATGTGCAACTGTTTACAACTCCAACTTATCCACCATCTATGTGGATAATAGATTGTCAGTGCTTCCACTTTTTATCATCACTTTGCAGACCCTATCCTTGGTCTTGCAAGCAGTCCTGAACAAGTTGTTCCTTTGGACTAGTTTCTCCACTTCCTCCTCTGGTTTCAGGAGAACCTTTCTCATCATCTTATACCTTCCACTTTCTGCACCTTCTGCTTCAACATTTTTCCTTTGAGATTCTAAAATGTGAGCTTGGCCTCCCCCTTCTTTCTTCCTCTCGGGGCATTCCCAAGGCATGTGTCCTTCCTTTCCATAGGAAAAACATTTTACTTCACCTCCTCTGCCTCTTCCTCTTCTGCGAGCAAAAGTATTTCTTCTACCAACATATTGTCTCCCTTTGGATCTTCCTCCTCTTTTTGGGTGACTATGAGGTTTCCTTACCTCATCCTTGGGCTTCTGAACTCCATCATGGGTAACTTCCTTGCCTTTGTTCAGACTTCTACCTCTGCCCCTTTGGATTTGTTTTCTTGCCAACTTCTCCTCTGGCTTCAAAGAAATTTGATAAGCATCTTCCACATTTCTAATTGTCACCATGTTGATCTCATCCTGAATTTCATACCTCGGGCCATTAATGTACTTGGCTACCTTCCCATCATCACTTTTTGTGTGACCTGCTCTAATATTCAACCTGTAAAACTCTTCAATATACTCTTTGACTGTCATCCCCTTCTGCCTCAAATTCTGCAATCTCCTAAACAAATTAATCTAATAATCCCTGGGTATGAATTTGGCTTTCATCTTAGCTACCATTATGTCCCAACTCTTTATCTTCTGCTTTCCTTTGCACCTCCTATTAGCCTGTAGTTCATCCCACCACAGTGCTACATGCCCTTTTAGTCTTGTGACTGCATGTTTGACTTTCTTCTCTTCTTCAATGTCTTCATAATAAAAATATCTATCAAGAGCCTTGAACCAATCAAGCAACTCCTCTACATCCAGATTACCTTCATACATCGGGATGTCCATTTTTTCTCTTGATCCCATCCGTGAAACAACTTTCACTAATAGTTCCTATACAACAACTTATTCAGTTCCTACTTCTTCACTTTCAACCTCACTGATGTCTCCAGCATCAAGTGCCCTTCTTT
>JZKD02S1770418.1:0-14563 GCA_000966675.3 Picea glauca
TATTGTGGTGTATTGGTGTAACTCTTATACTATTGTTCATTGCTCATTGGATATAATTGAATGGTTTAAGTATAAGTTGAAAAAGGTTTTTAAATTGTACTGGATACTGATTCACGCCCCTCTCAGTATCAACATTTCCTTCATAAGAAAGGGGAGGAAGAACCTTTGAATGGGAGATTGGAGAATGCACATGGGAGAATAATTATTCTAATTAGAATGGAGGAATGTAGGAATGATCCATCCATAGTGGTGAATAATGTCTTTTCAACAAGAGTTTGCATAAAACAAGTGACCCTTTCTGAGAATCAAGGAGAAACATCCAAAGGAATAACCAAGTCAAATATTGTTGGGAAATGTATGTAAGAAAGTAAAGGCAAGAAAGGTTGTACTTCAAAGGACAAGTGTCAACTCATATCACTAATACACCCCTTTCTTGTTTCTTGCTTGTGGTATCATGGTCCCTTTGTTTCTTTTCAAAAAACCTTTTTGGTGGGTATTACATCATTATGTATATTCTTTTTAACATGCTTTCCATAACACAAAATTCCATGGAAAATGTAAAAATCACACCATGATCCTAGCCCACCATTGGTGCTCATTAACATTTTCTAGTCGAGCCTTGGCCTTGAGATTTTCACTAGGAATATTTACACTACAATTACATTAATTATACAAACTGTCATTCAAATCAACCAACATGGCTTGAGTCCCATCACACAACCTTATCATTCAAATAAAACATGATTAATGTGTTATAATTCAAGGATCAAAATCAAGATATTATATTCCCTCCCCCTTGGAATAATATCATCGTTTTTGACCTTTATTTCCTGTAATGAGACCATGTCTTCATTATTTATTTTCATTTGTAATGCTATGATTCACATTTCAAACTTATCTCTACTAACTATTTCAATAAACATTGTTAAAAAATTATTTTCAATACCTTGATATGCTTACAAGGCCTCAACATTTCAACGTATACCTATAGCATTCATCAAAGGAAAGTTTGTATGCCATAGCCATTTATATGCAACAATTATTCTATTAACAAGGATTTCAATTTCAAAATTAAATCACATATATTCACAATACGAGATACAATATGCAACTTCAGCCCAATACTTATCTGTATAAATATATGTTCACTTCACATAGCCATAGGAGAGGTTTGTCTTACTGTCTTTTTTGACACACCCATAATATATTGCTTCTTGATCCGAGCTATCATATGTCATAAATATCACACAAAATATTCATTCAAGTCACCTATTCCTTGTAGCCACCCACCCTTACGTGCTCATACATCCCCTTCTCTACTAAACAATACCTCAAGTGATCCATCATTTACCAAGGCTTCCACATGCAACAAGAGCATAAACTTCAAAAGATTTATTTCCAAGGCATTCCATTGGAAATTTCAAAACAATCATTAGCTCAAGGAAATTGAGGCATAACACATGGTTCCCATGTTATCATAGTAGCATCATCCTCATGATTTAAATATTATAATAGCCAAGATCTTTCCTCACTAGACATATCCATCATCTCATCGATATCATAGATATATTGTTGTCACAATATATTATCATCAAAGTTTAAATCAGAATTTCAAATCCGTGTCATACAAAAAACATATTTAACAATTATGAGATCCCTCTCATCATGTTGACCTTTCCATGTAGTCACAACTAATCTTCATTATTGTGTTACTCTCATGTCCATATCCAAGACAACTCTACCTGCAATATGTCCTTCTTGATAGAGTTTTCAATCAACCGAACAAAACATGAGTATTTATGCATACAACATTTTCATTGCTACATTCTAACCAACACATGGAATGATAATATGTGTTTTGGATTAGACTATTGTTAATATGAAAATTTACTACAGGGTTTCTTGGATCTAAATATTTGGGGACAAATACCCTGCTAAGCATAAGATCTACAAGTTGTCCTACCACATTGACTATAGGGGAGTATTTTTTATTCCTTTTAGGTCTCTTCAGACAATATTCCTTGATGAACTTATTGTAAATGGGGACATACTTTATGTCTTGTATGAGTGGTATTTTGACACACAAACCCTTAAGTTCCCCCAAGATTTCATTCTCTGCAAATGTGTATTTTTTCTTATTGTTCAGCCTTTCAGGATATGGCAAGGCATTTTGAAGACAGGGTGTTTCTTGAGGGAAAGTATCCTCCTTCTCAAATCTTGAGTTTTCTATGGGTTTGGTAGTGAGAGGAGAATATTTTAACACCTTTCTTGATATGAGGTTTGTTGTATAAGATAAGTCAACTGAGAGGGGGGGGGGGTGAATCAGTTGTATAAAATTTCTTTCATTTTATAAGAAGATTATTTATTAATCAATAAATCATGCCTTTAACATTTAACTTGCAGTAATACATTTAACCAATAAATATACAATAACATAAATGAAACAGTGACACAGTGGTTTTTCATGAGGAAACCCAAAAGGGAAAAACCTCTTCTTCTCATGAGTGAAAGGAAAGCTCCAACTCCTCTTTACATTTTTATTTTATCTGAGCTACAACCCAGATGAGGCTGCTACCTCTGTTTCTTCAGCACGTATTGAATGGAATCTACAACTCCCAGATGTACAAGCACCAACTTGTACAAGATACTTTTACAGTCTCCCCTTGCTCCTCCCTACCACCCTGAAATCATTCTCTGCCACTAAGAACCTGCAAACCAACTCTTAATCTTCTCTGTCAAAGATTAAGCATTCAAATCCTATCTGTTTTTATATTCATATCACAATTCATTCTTGACTAGACCACTTAGATTTATCAATCTGTGTATGTGTCTTCCCTCCTCTATCCTTTTCTTCTTCCTCAAATTTTACAGATCCATCTCTCTCTCATAAACCTCTCTTTCCATTTTTCTTACCACAATCACTTTATTCATCTTCATGTATCATCAACGCGTACAATCGAACCCTCAGGCTTCAAATAATCAGTTACAATAACTAAATAAATTCCTTATAGTGATTATTATTGGCTAAGGACTCAAGAAGAACAATAGCCACATGATCAGTTTAAATATTTAACCCCCACCATTCGATGATCATACATTTGTTTTGTCTTAGCATAGAATAACCCTTGAGTGCTTCGGCAAGACACTTGTGCTTAAACCATATTCCCATTGGCTATGACCACAAGATTAACTAAAATTCATTTCACATTTCAGCATTTCGACATTCCTGTGATGAAGTGTCTCGACACTCCAAGTTGTGATCCTCGAAATCTACACCAAAAAGGTATTTTGGTGTTTCACATTTCGGCAATTTGGCATATTGGAGTTTCACATTTCGTCATTTCTATGATGAAGTGTTTCAACACTCTAAGTCACAATCCCCAAAATCTACACCAAAAAAGGTATTTCGGCGTTTCGGCATATCGGTGTTTCGCATTTTGGCATTTTGGGATATCGACGTTTCGCATTTTGACATTTCTGTGATGAAGTGTTTTGACACTCCAAGTCACGATCCCCAAAATGATATGATGGATTCACATTTGATCTGGTGGACATAGATTGGATGATCTTCGTTAACTTCTCAGGGACAAATCAACAATCATATACGACTCTTATATTACCCCTCCAATGCTTAATCCAACGGATATGACTTAATCATTCATCGAGATGGATGGTTGTCAGGGTTTCGGTACTTTGGCCATTAGGTCTTCATGACCTTCAACAATTCAAAACTCTCGAAATCATAGATCATGTGACGTATGTCCCTTTCGGTATTTCGGCATTCAGGACTTCGTGATGTTGGAGTTTTTGCTTACCATGCAAAAATCCCGAAATAGAAACTCCCAGAATGATGTATCATAGTGACGTCACTTAGGATGATGTATCATGTGCATATATATCACCAAAATCTATCAAGTATTAAAGCCTCAGAAGGATTAACCTCCATTATAAATCAGAAAAGGAATCCAAATTTGAAAGATTTCTTGGGTTATGAAGAAGGATCAAGTAGTGATCATCCAAGTACCACAGAATCCATCAAGTTTGTCAAATCTACAATCATTGACAACAACCACTTTGCAGAAACAAAGAAAGATGATCAGCCACCAAGAAGGAATGAATGAAAAAGTACCAAAACAAAATCTATAGATCAAATAAATAACACAAACACATCCTCTGGTCAAAGAAATCATCAACATGGAAGAAATCGACTCGTTCAAATAAGACAACCATTTCCCAAGTACAAAGGATTTTTCTATGGATATTGTTTTTTCTGTTCTAACTTTGGTCAAAAACCTGTAAATTGTTCTTTAATATTTAGATATGAGAAATCAAGATACTCAAGGAGTAATTATCTTCCACAGGAAATATTGAGACAACCAATTAACAAACAACCACATACTACAAATCATGTGATGGCTGGGAAAAAGATGCAGGATAAGCATAACAACAGTTATGAGCATAACAATCATTATGATATGTTATTCAGTGAACCATAATGTTACACCTACCATAATTATGGACATAAAGTTGCATACTGTTGCTTAAGGAACTATAAGCCATATTTGAATCCTGCTGCTGAAAATTTCAAGGTATGGATGAAGAAAGAAGATGACCGGTGTGGACTAGTGTTATCATCCCTAAGACAAAAGAATTCCTGGTATATTGACAGTGGATGTTCCAAACATATGGCTGGATACAAAAGTAAGTTTCTAACTCTAAGTGAAAGCAAATTAGGGAATGTAACTTTTGGAAATGATGCACTAGGAAAAATAAAAGGTAAAGGAATGGTAAGTCTAAGTAATGGCAAAGGAAAATCTCAAGATGTGTTGTTTGTAGATGGTCTGAAACATAATTTGCTTAGTGTCAGTCAAGTCTGTGACCAAGGATGTGAAGTTTTCTTTACTTCTGAAGATTGTAAAATAAAGTCTGTGAATTCAGGATAGTTGGTTGCAAAAGGGATAAGAACATAAAACAATGTCTATGTGTTAAAAAAAGAAAAAGAAGAATGCCACTTAAGCAAGTATGATGAAAGTTGGCTATGGCATAGGAGACTTGGACACCTAAATTTTGATCATTTAATCAAGCTTAGAAATAATGGGGCAGTAAAATATCTTCCAAATATATCAAATCCATATGATTATGTTTGTAAACCTTGCCAGATAGGAAAGCTTACTCGGACACAGTTCAAATCTAAAAACATTCCTTCAACAGAAAAACCTCTCCAATTAGTATATATGGATTTATGTGGACCATCAAGGAAAGAAGGTATAGGAAAATAAAACTATTTTATGTTGATTATTGATGATTATTCTAGACTGACATGGGTTTCCTTTTTGAAGGAAAAATCTGAAGCATTTGAAAAATTCAAAGTGTTTAAGGCTCTGACTGAGAATCAAACGGGAAAAAGATTAAAGGTAGTACGGTCTGATAGAGGAGGAGAGTTTAGTTCATGGAACTTCAAAGAGTTTTGTGATAAACACGGGATCAAAAGAGAGTACACTATTGCAAGGACTCCACAAAAAAATGGAGTAGTTGAGAGGTAGAATAGATCAGCTCAATGGATGGCAAGATCAATGATGAATGAAAGAAATATTGCTCAGACATATTGGGTGGAAGAAATCCATACAAATATTCATATTCTTAACAAAGCTCATATCAGGCCACACAGTGACAAGACTCCTTATGAACTTTGACTTGGAAGACCTACTTCAATCAAGCATTTTAAATTCTTTGGGGGTAAATGTTATATCAAGAATAATGATGAAACTATTGGTAAATATGATGACAGGGATGATGAAGGTATCTTCTTAGGTTATGCTACAAACAGGAAAGGATATAGATTCTACAATAAGAGGTTGCATAAATTGGTTGATTGTATCAACATAAAAGTTGATTAGGAAATCCTAGTACGAAATGTAAGTAGTGTTGAACCAAGCGCATAAGATATAGTTGAAGTTGAAGATGAACTAGTCTAAGGATCAAAAAGAGAAGAATCTGAATCAGATGAAGACACAAATACTCAGGCTAACACAGATCAGGAGAAAGAAACAAAATCACCTCTCATAATTGTTAGAAATAATCATCCTGAGAATCAGATAATTGGAGATATAAATAAAGGAGTTCAAACAAGAAGGAAGTTGATTAAAGAATCAGAACAATCTCAGGTTGATTTTCTATCTATGATTGAACCTAAAAATTTTGATGAAGCCAACAAGCATGATGATTGGATTAGAGCTATGAATGAAGAGCTTGATCAGATTGAGAAGAACAATACTTGGGAGCTTGTTCCTAGACCTAAAGATAATAATGTAATAGGCTCCAAATGGGTGTTTAAGAATAAAATGAATGAAAAAGGACAAGTTTTTAGAAATGTTCGACAACACAGGTATTCCAATAGAGGACAAACACCTTCAGTAACCACTCACATAACCAAATCAAATATCAACACACCGATTTTTTCATGTGGTAAAACCCCTATGGGGAAACATCCATGACCCTAGCCAACACGACCACTTGGAGCAATTTATTAATGAAAATAAAAATATTATAGAGAGATTTTACAAGAGAGTTTCTCATAATCAATCATCGGCAAATGACCCTCCATGATCTCTAAATAGAGATCATGGACCAATCGGGTGTTAAGCCACGGATAAATGGACATTAAGATCGAGGAGAGTATGAATCGTCAGATCACTCTATGTCGGGAACATATCATGACCGTCAGATTTCCTAACTACAAATGCATACTAATGCTTACTAAAGAAACACACTTTTACCTAACGACATATTAGACCAAGTAGATCTTAACTAACTCCTAAGTGTCTAAATATCCTAACATCCCCCCTTAAGAACAACTTGAGATAGGATTGAAGTATTTACAATAGTGACACAATAGGAGAAGGAAGGAGGCATTAGAACCTATCCCCCCTTAATGACAACTTCCTGAACTCCTAACATAGATCGAATTTTGGAAAACTTCGCTTATGTAAGAGACTTTGTGAAAATGTCTGCAACTTGATCTTCTCTAGGGGAAAAGAGCACTTCAATAACTTGATCATGAATTAGCTTTCTGATGAAGTGCATGTGTAGCTTGATGTGTTTGCTATGTTTATTTTGAACTGGGTCTTTGGTGAGCTTGATGGCACTCTTATTGTCACACCAAAGATTGGTCGGATGATGCTACTGGAATCCAAACTCTGAAAGGATCTGTTGAAGCCACAAGACTTCCTGACTTGCATTGACCGCTGCTCGGTACTCTGCTTCTACTGAAGAAAGTGAAATAGCCTATTGTTTCTTACAGGCCCAAGTGATAGGTCCTGAACCAAGGCTAAAAACATAACCTGCAGTTGAATTCCGATCATCAGGGTCGCCAACCCAATCTGAATCAGTGAAACCAACCAATAAAGGAGTCCCCCTTGAACTGTAATGTATCCTGAACTGAACTGTACCATGGACATAGTGAAGTATCCTTTTAGCTGCTTTCCAATGGATTTCATGGGGTGTTTTCATATACTGAGCAACAAGACCAACAAAAAAGAAAAGATCAGGATGAGTATGAGTCAAGTATAAGAGGCTACCGACTAACTGATGGTACAGGGTGGCATCAACTTCAGGAGAAGTACAGGTGGAAGTAAGCTTGACTCCAAAATGGAAGGGATAAGGGGTTGGATTACAATCATCCATGTGAAAGCGACGAAGAAGGTCACAACCATACTTAGACTGGGAAAGAAAAACTCCTTCATTGGTTTGCAAAACTTGGAGGCCAAGGAAATAGTGCAAAAATCCTAAGTCAGTCATTTCAAATTTCTTCTTAAGGCTAGTTTTCACATGGTTTAAAAGTTTTGGGTCACTACTAGTAAGGATAAGGTCATGAACATAAAGGACAAGGATTATGAGATGGCTTCCTACTTTATTGGTATAGACATTAGGATCAGAATGACATCTAGAGAATCCAATGGCAATAAGAAAGCTTCCCATTTTGGCATACCAAGCTCGGGGAGCTTTCTTGAGACCATAAAGAGATTTCTTGAGGCGACAAACAAGGCTAGAGTCATTCTGGACATAGCCAGGTGGTTGTTCCATGTATATTTCTTCTTTCAAATTTCCATGCAAGAAGGTAGATTTAACATCCATCTGTTGGACCTCCCATTTATGTGAGGCAGCAAGGGCAAGAACAGGGTGGATGGAATTCATTTTGGATACAAGGGAAAAGGTTTCATTATAGTCAATTCCTTCAACTTGGGAAAATCCGTTGGCAACTAACCGAGCCTTGTGTCTTTCAACACTTCCATCTGATGCATACTTAGTTATGTAGACCCATTTACATCTGACAAGTTTTCTTCCTTTTGGAAGAGGTACAAGATCCCAAGTATCATTTTCCATTAAAGAACAATACTCTTCATTCATTGCTATATCCCAATCTGGATGACCTGAAGCTTCTGCAAATGTTTCTGGATCAGGAGTCTTGGAAACTTAAGCCAAAAGAGAAGAGGCTCGTTGGAACTGTGAACGTGTTCGACACTGATATGAAGGATCACCGACAAGACCACCAACTTCTTCTCGTGTTGAACGAACCCATCTAGGAAGCGGTGGAGTTGGTGTTGGTTTAGGTTCAAAGGACTCATATGGAGGAGGGTGAGTAGGCGAAGGTCGATTTTCATCCTCACTATCATCATTTGAATAAGAAACTAGTTCAGAAGAAGGCACAAACACTGAATATGGCTCGCAGGCCAAAGAAGGGACAACCGTTGAATTAGGCTCTCAGGCCAAAGAAGGCACAAATGTCGAATTAGGCTCGCAGGCCAAGAGATTTTCATCAAATTTAATATCTCTTCTAATAATAATTTCATTGCAATGTGATTGAAGAAGTCTGTAACCTTTGACATCTTCAGAATAACCAACAAATATACACTTCTCACTTTTAGGCTGCAATGCTTTCCTTTTCTCATCAGGAA
Organism: Picea glauca; assembly: GCA_000966675.3. Taxonomy (NCBI): domain Eukaryota; kingdom Viridiplantae; phylum Streptophyta; class Pinopsida; order Pinales; family Pinaceae; genus Picea; species Picea glauca. The sequence continues at coordinate 8,955 of JZKD02S1770418.1, forward strand.
TGTGAGCCCATGCTATACTGCCAAATACACGGAAGTGACTTACATTTGGTTTAATTTTAGTCCAAGCTTATTTTGGTGTTATATTTTTAAGAGCCTCTGTGGGAGTGTGATTTACTATGTAATTTTCACAATTGATGGCTTCCACCTAATACTTTAGACTTAATCCCTTAGATTGGATCATACAATTAGCCATTTCTTTTAATGTGCGGTTATTTCTCTCAGCAACACCATTTTCTTGTGGTGTATATGGAACAATGTGTTGCATTTGGATTCCCTGTGTAGTGCAGTAATTTGTAAAATTATTGTTCACATATTCGCCTCCATTATCTGTTCTTAACCTTTCAATTTGATGGCCAGATTACTTTTCTACAAGGGCCTTGTAGGCCAAAAACTTCTCTCTTAAGTTTTAAGAAGTAAACCCAAGTACGTCTGGAAAAGTAATCAATGAAAGTTAAGAAATACATGCACCAAGAAAAAGAAGGAGAAGAAAGTGGACCACACAAATCACTGTGAACAAGTTGCAAAGGACCCAAGGCATGCCCAGAGGCACGTTTTTCAAAACTGTCCCGATGATGTTTGCCAAAAACACAACTAGCACAAACACCATCTCTTCATGAAACAAGAGGAAGACCAGTCACCATTTTTTGATTACATAGTTGCTGCAATGAGCGATAGTTTAGATGACCAAACCACTCATGCCAAAGTTTTCTCAAGTCATCACTATGAGAAACAAAAACTGATGAAAAAGATGAGGACCCAAAGTTGTCAAACTTGTACAACTTGGTAATATCATCAGCAATTCCAGTTGCAAGAACATGATTAGGATCTTTTAGATCCTTGATTACAGCTTGGTGAGGTGAAAACTCTATGGTTTTACCTTCACCTGAATGAGTGATTTGATATACTGATAGAAGGTTACAAGAAAGACTTGGAACACATAAGACATCATTGAAATGGCCATTTTCTACTTGTATTGTTCCAAATTGTTCGTGTTCAAATGGTCACCAGGTGAGAAAATAGAGAGCGCTTGCATACCCTGTTGGGTCTAGCAGGGCAGAACAAATATGGAGCATAGGGTTAGAGAAACAAAACAAACTACAAGTTAATATCAAACTGAAAACAAATAAAACTGTGAAAAGAAACAACAAAACATCAAACACAAAACACAGGTGTCACCAATGGTTTCAGGCTGGTGTATTGATTAAACCGGAGCACGCTGAAGAAAGAGACCAGAGGTTCCTTCTCCCCCCAATGGAAGGCTCTTTGGGGCCCTCACACAATTTTCTTTCCTTACAAATAAGAAGAACTAAGCAGTGAAATAACTCTCGGTGATGCAGCTGATGGGTTGTTGTTAAAGGATGAGCCCTTTAACCATCTGAACAGCATAACAGTGCTTAGAATTCCTTGCCAAAACAGTGTATCCTCATGGATTTTTATAGCAGCTCCTTGGGCGGTCACATAACCTTCTCAAAGTGTGAACAGGGACCCTTTTAGGGTTTATTTAGGTCATTAACCCACTGATTTTGCGGATCCGGCTCTGATTTGAGAGTCAAATAAACTTGGGAGTCGGTCCGTAAGCGGTTGGGAGGCAGACCTATTCAATTAATGCACCGTTTTAGCAGATGCATGGGTTTTTGTGTTGACAGCCGTGCGTCGAGCGCGCATGCGTGAATAACACGTTTTTGTCCTGCGCATGCGCGCACGCACCAAACTGATGTAAAGCGCCCTTCAATTTTTGGTTACTTTGTATAGTTTTTGGCCCTTCTGGAGTGTTGTGAAATTAATTCAGTGCCATGAATGACTTCATTGCTGTTTTGATGATGTGGAGTTCTTGGTGGTGTGGAGTTCAGTGATAACAGATGCCCCCTAATGGATGAGGTTAGGAGCATACGTATAGCCGAAATCCATCAATGTTTCTTCTACTGAGAATGTTGTTGTAAGGGAAAGCAATAGTGGGACCGTTCGGAGCGATCCGTTGGAGAGAAAAGGAACCGGTATCTCGACCTTCTGAGAGACGTGCAGAAAAAATATACAACTGTGTACAAACGAGGAGGGCATGCCCCATGCTCGTGTGATGTAACTTTGAAAAAAGATGACGGAAGTGTTGGTGTAGACAACTGCAGCACCCTCGGGGACGGTAATGATAGAGGCAGAAGAAAATTTTGCAAAGGAACATACTCTGAATAATAGGTAATGATCGTTGTAATAAGCAGCGACGATGATGTGGGCATTGATGGCCCTACCACGTTCAGAGGTCTTCTGCAAATGACAAAAATAATTGCAATAGTCGCAAAGTAAGACCCACCATAACATGAGAGAGTTTTGGCGTTGAATGTTATGGGGGCCAACAACATCAGGGAGCAATGGTGTTTCACCGTGTGCCGTCCGAGATCTCTCATTAAAATAGAGAATGAGAATCAAGATACTGTCGCCCTTCTGGAAAAGTGTGTTGATTTCGACAAAAGGGGGACGGGACTCCCAGAAGCAAAAAGGTGCTCCGTGGAATCTACTGAGGTGAGGAAGTGGCATAGGTACATGGACGAAGTCAAGAAGCGGGATGACTCAAGACTGCCCTTGGTTGGAGGATATATATAAGAGAAACAGTGGCCGCAACCGTGTAACGAGGTCGAGTGTCAGGGGGACGACAAGACTAGTGCTAAGGTGTGCCAGAGGCGGGACACGGTGGACAAATTTAGAGGGTATAGGTAACTGACCGGTGGGGTACTCTGAAGATATGGACGATGCCGGCAAGGGTAAATAATAAGTACTGCTCCAATCCAAGGGTGACATGGGTTGCGTGTGGCCAAAAGAAAGCAAGTCGCCAATGGTGATGACAAAGAATGTGATGATTGAAGGTAAAGGTGTTTGTACAATAAATAATAAATAATAAATAATTTTTTGGGGATAAATGTACAAATACAAAAATGGGTGCCCCAGTGAGAAATGCGTGCCCCAGGGAGGGAAAAATTGGCTTGAGAAACTGATTAAGGGTGGGGGCCCCATTGGCGGGTTTCTGTATGAGGTGGGTGAAATGAAGATAGGTTCGCAGATGGGAAAACTGATGATGGATGAAATGGTGGGTTCATGATCCTACGGAGGTACGGGTAAAAAAAAGAACGTAACCATGAAGCGATGACCTGGGATTCCATATGGGAAGCTAGCCAAATGAGGAGAAGAAGTATGTGGTTGATTCGCAACATGATGTAAGACTACCGGTACTCCCATCTCTAAAGGGTAATGAAGAACAACATGAGTGTCAAAAGTGCAAAAAGGTGCTATGAATGGGACAACTCATGTGGGTGAGAATGCTACCGGATTACAGTACCGAAGATGAAAATGGAGGTGTGGGTACTGCAGAGCCGGGAATAAGGATCCTAAAGGCTAATATCAGAGGGTGTGACTGGGAATGTAAATGCAATACAATGGGATAGACTACATGCCAGTGCTGAATATATACCTGAAGGGATGATGTCAATGATCGATGAGCAAGTACCTGCACATATAACAACCAAATATCCAAAGTGAAAAATATCTGAAGAGTATCAAAGATATGAGCTTGTATTTGACAAATGTGACTATGCGTGTGCGTACCTAACCATGATATGAAAAAAAGGGTGCCCCGGGGGCCTAGGACGAAAAGTGGCCCAAGGATAGTCGTGATGTAGGTGGCGGGACACTGATCCCGTGGCTGAAGACGGTTCGAAAAATGGACGTCGTGGGCTCCCGGAATGGTGGGTGGAAGTTTGGAAAAAGGACTATATATAGCTGTAGGGCCCACATTTCCACCTCATTTGTACTGCTGCTACAGTGAGTTTTCAAGCAGATTCAGAGGAGATTGAGTGATTTCGGGAGCACGAGGTACCCGCTCGACGACGTGCGAGTTTCAGGTTAGTGGTCTGAACATCCAGCATAGCTATAGGTTTCCAACTTTTTGGGCAGGGTAGGTACGGGGGGTTGAACGGGAGTTTTAGGGGGTTTTTGGGTAGAGGATGGGCCCTAATGCGTAGACAACTCAGTGGAAGGCGCGCATGAGTGCGCGCCTGTATACTGAATATGCACACATTAATGCGTGTGTGTGGGAATTTAAGGTGCGCCCTAGGGGCGCGCTTGTGGGGTAAATAGGCGCGCATGGGTGTGCGCCTGTGGGGTGAACAGGCGCGCTCATGAGCGTGCTTGTGGGTATGACAGGTGTGCCCTAGCACGCGCCTGTGGGAAAAAATAGACGCGCACACATGCAAGCCTGTATAGTGAACAGGTGCACATGTGTGCGCGCCTGTGGGTGGTAAAACCGCGCCTTCAAGGAAAGGTTTCAGGGTGGAAAAATTATCTTATTTTGATGTATTGGATGATTGCCTAAGCTAATATAGGACTCTGGGTTGTGTGTAGATAGCGAGCAGTGATCATGGATGTGCGGTGGCATGAGCGAGACTGATCACAGCTACGAGATGTTGTGGCTAATGCACCGCCGGCAGTTCGAGTGCCAGTTCGAGTGACTTTAGCAACCAGTGGGTTGCTAAAGTTCTTTGAGTGCCAGTTCGAGTGACTTTAGCAACCAGTGGGTTGCTAAAGTTCTTTGAGTGCTCGTTGATACAGGCACAGGAGTATTTTCTCCATTTCTTGATCGAGATGTGGAGCCTTGCTCATCACTGCTTCCTCGTGCGAGGAGAGCATATTGCCTTCACTGGGGTGGAGGACATATACTTCTTGACTGGGCTCCCCTTCCGAGGAACACCATTGCTGACAGATCCTGTGCTGCCGAGAGACACTCTTATGCAGACCGTCGCCGAGCGATATTGCTCAGGCGATCACTACATGAGTGGGACGTCAGTGAGCATCAATGGGATTGATGTCCTACTGCATCATTGCATAGCAGCGATGATAGTTCGGGTATATGGATCCCGAGCGACCCACCATATTAGTGGTGGCGAGATGATTTTGATGGAGAGGGTGGTGGTGGGCCGTGAGCAGTTTTCCTGGGGTTTGACCCTTCACACGCGGATGATCGCGCAGCTGGACCGATGTCGGTCTACAGGCACCGGGGAGTTTGCATTTGGCTCCATTCTGGTAGCCTTTTTCTTGGAGAGGGTGCCGATGCTGCGCTCGAGGGTGCTGTTAGAGGCACCAGGGGTACAAGAGCCATGCTTGAGGCAGTGGTCACATATTTTGATTCGCCACGGAGGTGGCGAAGGCGGGCACTACTTTACTGTGCAGGCGACGCAGATATGGCGGCAGATGTCGCAGGTGATGCTGCGGTTCCCCTATGCTAGGGTGGACTTTCGAGGGGACCCGGACGTGGTATTGCCTCATGGGGAGGTATTCAACCACCGAGGTATGCTATGTATTTGCATGTTTTGATTTATGCTCTGATTTTTGATATACCAGGTCATATTTATGATGTACAGACACTGATACTATCGGTTGTTGCTTGTTTTGTGTATGTGAAGATTTGGCACCTCGTGGGCGCAAGGTGGAGTTGTACAGACTGTTGGTGTAGCTGTTACACATCCAAATCACTCAACTGGATAAGTGTCGCACATACCTCTCGCTTGTCGCAAGTGTCGCAACTCCTATACAACTTGTCGCAAAGGTCACAAGTTGGTTATAAGGGT
>JZKD02S1770418.1:14573-54626 GCA_000966675.3 Picea glauca
TTGGACTCAAGGTCAATATTTGATTTTCTAACTGTTGTGCTCGAATAATATTGAGTTTACCAAACACAGATTCAATCTTGTCCCAATATTCTTCGGGGTCATCAATTTATTGAAGGTGGTACCTTAAATCAGGAGAGATGGAAATTTCGATGAGTCCACGTGCTTCGTCATTCCTATTATCCCACTTGGATTTCTTATCAGCATCAGTGGGTGCTTTTTCCTTTCCCAAGGTAATCCAGTACAAGCATTTACTTCTTAATCAATCTTCCATATGAGATTTCCATTAGAAGTAGTTGTTGCTGGTAAGCAAGACATTACTTGTAGAAGACATATTAAATATGCAGATAATATGGACTTAAAAACTGAAACTGATGATCTGGATGGAAAGAGCTCGAAAAATTATGCGGTTTTAAAAAACATAGCATTGAAAATGGACTTCCAATGTGAGATTTATGCCCTTTTAAAAAGAGGTATAAACGATAACCAACTGACCACGTGATAGTGTAAGTTGCTTTATGAAGTGACCCACTTTTATAAAGAGAAGTGGGGATCGCTTTTACAATGAAGTTACTTTATAACAGACAAGGTTCATGCAAAATAAATAAATCTAAAATAAAATATTAAAGCTACTTATAGTGATTCACTTTTATACTTGAAGTGAAATACACTTTACAATTTTAGCATGAACTTTTTCAAAAAGGTAACAAAAGAGAGACTTGAATTCAAGACCTCTTACTTAATAAGGCAAGTTTTAACCAAATGGTCTAGAAAACCATATTGTAATGTTCAGAAGGAGGATTGGGGGTGTTTTTGTTGTTGTTGTTGTAAAAGATGACCTTGGAGAGCGTGCTAAAAAAAAACTCTTTTCACACAAGAAAAACATTTTGCTTCTCGATGACAACAAGGGTTAGATCTCGGTTAGCTTACTCGAAAGATGCACCTTTTCCTATATTTTTCTGATTTTCCGAGATCGCATAGGGCACAGGGAAAAGAGAATACACATATCTAAAAGAGTAGAAACCCGGAAATAAAAAATACAAACCGAAATAAAATCAAAATTAAACTTTGCAGAAATTTAAAAAATATGTATTCAGGCTTTATACCTCCGGACCTGACTGTAATGGCCGTATCTTGGGAAAACAGAAACCTTTTCGAGTGAAATGAAAAGTGTTCCTGACTGAAACGAGTGATCCAAATGCAATGGAACAGTCCTCTCAGCCCAAAAATGTATGGAAATGACATAAAATGGAGATGAGGCAACTTGGCTTCACGATCTCGATCTACAACAAGAGCGGGTCTTCAAACAGGCTCTGATACCATGTTCGACAACATAGGTATTCCAACAGAGGAAGAACACCTTAAGTAACCACTCACATAAATAGATCAAATATCAACACACTGATGTTTTCACGTGGTAAAACCCCTATGGGGAAACATCCACGGCCGCAACCAACGCGGCCACTTGGAGCAGTTTATTAATGCAAAGAAAAAGATTACAGAGATATTTTACAAGAGAGTTTCTCATAATCGATCATTAGCAAATGACCCTCCATGCTCTTTAAATAGATATCATGGACCAATCAGGTGTTAATCCATAGATCAATGGCCGTTAAGATCGAGGAGAGTATGAACCATTAGATCACTCTATGTCGGGAACATATCGTGACCATCAGATTTCCTAACTACAAATGCATACTAATGCATACTAAAGAAACACAATAAGAAACACAATTTTACCTAATGATATATTAGACCAAGTAGATATTAACTAACTCTTGAGTGTTTAAATATCCTAACAAGAAACAAATCCAGATTAGTCTGTAAAGGATATGCACAAGTTGAAGGACAAGATTTTGATGAAACCTTTGCACCAATGGAAATATTGGAATCCATTAGAATATTTCTTGCATATTCATGTCATGATAACTTTAAAGTGTATAAGATAGATGTTAAGTCAACATTTCTTAATGGATATCTAGAGGAGGAAGTATATATGGAGCAACCTGAAGGATTCTAATTGACAGATAATATTGACTATGTCTGCAAGTTGAAGAAGGTTTTATATGGACTAAAACAAGCACCATGAGCTTGGTATTATAGACTGGACAAATTTTTACAAGACAAAGGATTCAAGAAAGGTATTGTTGACAACAATATCTACATTAAGTCTGAAGGTGATGATTTACTAGTTGTTTTGGTTTATATAGATGACATTATTTTTGGTTGTACTAATGATTCCTTTGTCTAGTGGTTTGCTAATTCTATGCAAACAGAGTTTGAGATGTCCATGATAGGAGAACTGTCATATTTTCTTGGTTTACAAGTAAATTAGAGTTCTGCAGGAATTTTTATTACTTAAGAAAAATATTTGAAAGAGATGTGGAAGAAGTTTTGGATGGAAGATTCTTCCCCTGTTAGTACACATATGGTGGTCGGTTGCAAGCTCAGTAAATATTATATTTCACTTGATGTTGATCAAAGGACATATCAATCAATGATAGGTAGTCATCTGTACATCACAACATCCCATCCTGGTATAATGTAAGTTGTTGGAATGGTAGGTCGTTATCAGTATGCTCCTAAAAAAAGTCATTTAGTAGTTGTAACAAGGATATTCAAATACTTGAAGGGCACAATGACTTATGGTCTGTGGTATCCTAGAAATCATAATTTTTAGTTAACTTCTTATCCAGATGTTGATTGGAAAAATTATGTGGATGAGAGAAAGAGCACCAGTGGAGGTGCATTCTTCATGGGTGAATTGTTAGTAGCATGGATTAGTAAGAAGCAGGGATCTATTTCCTTATCAACTACAGAGGCAGAGTACATTGTTGTTGCTACTTGTTGCACTCATATTTTATGGATGATACAAATTCTTGCAGATTTGAAGGTAACTTATACTGATCCCATCCCACTTCACTGTGATAACACCAGTGCCATTAGTGTCTCCAAGAATCATGTACCCCATTCAAAGACTAATAATATACCAATAAAACACCATTTTATTAGAGAACAAGTTAAAAACAGAGTTGTTCAGTTGAATTATATTCCTTCCACAGAACAGATAGTTGACATCTTTACTAAACCGTTAGCAACGATACCTTTTGGATATCTTTGTCAGAGGTTGGGGGTTAAATTTACTTTCATATAATCTGTTCACCTTGTCAGGGGGAGTATGTTCTTGTCGCATACCTGATCCCTTCGAGATGTACTGCAACGACTCAGTGGGAGCGTGTTTATTCTTTGACATTGATGTCAAAGGGGGAGAAAAAGTGTGTAATGGTAAGGATGCTACAGTGGTATGGTTGAATGTCTCAGAAGAATAGTGCAGTTCTTCAGGTTCTTCAAGGTTTCCATCAATGCCAAAGGGGGTGATTGTTGGCATATCTACAGATAGAAGGAAGAGTATGATTGTTTGTCATTGATGGAAAGATCAGCACGATGAGAGTATACTTGTTTGCCAATGATAGCAATATCAACAGCGTAGAGATGATGGAATGGAAAGAACAGAAGTGTAATCTCAGGAGGAGGAGAAATAGTGATTGTTGGATCACCCATCCCAAATTCCCGATGGTCGTCAGATCTAAATTCAGACAGGAAGAGCATGTAGAAGAGGAGAAAAAATCTCAGACATTGGATCTAAGCGCTGAGGACCAACATCCGTCAGATCATGTATAACTACGAAGAGGATAAGACTGAGTACTATCCTCTAACTTTGCAATATGCGAGGTTACGAAACAATCTTGGTCGTTGGAGCCAAAGGACACGTGTGGAGCAATTGGAACTTGCACATTGGAGGAGTCAAAGGAGCGTGGTGTGGAAACTCGTGATACATAAAGTCGCAAAACAATCATGGCCATTGGAGCCAAAGGACACATGGAGAGCGATCGGAATTTCGTTGACTGAAGGATCAAAGGAAGGAGGTGCTCTAACCTCCAAAGTTACGAAATGCGAAATCGCGACATGATCTGAATCATCAGATCGAGGGGAGATATGGACCATTGATTGTCTGGTGAGATGAGACGTGAAGTCGCGAAACACAAAATCATGATTTGATCACCGTCATCGATCAAAGGGAGACCATGGACCGCTAATCTGGCACAACAAAGAATGAAGTCCATTTTTTCGAAGAAGAGATCTGGACCGTTAAATCACTGAGGATCGTGGGCCATCAATTAGGAGTATTTCAGAGTTTCATGAGTTGGGATTTATGAGGAAATTCACAGCAGGAAATCGTGAAATGCGAAATCACGACATGATCACAGCCGTCCATCAAAGGGAGAGATCTGAACCGTTGATATGATATGGAGTATTTCGGATATCATGACTTGGGAGAGTCGAGACACCTCATAATAAGATCCCCAAAGTCGTGAGTCATGAAGCACCTTCTGTCTAAGCGCTTAGTCACAACTGGTGGTCATATGAGAGGACGGAGCTAGCCTAACTAAGCTCCATTTAATAGATCACGACATGGCAGAGTCGAGATGTCTCATCACAAGATTTTTGAAACACAAAATCACGAAATCACTTTCTATTTAGCGTTCAGTCACAACTAGTGGGCATATAAGATAAACATGAGTCCCTGCAGGTGTAATCCAAAAGTGCTGGTTAATTGGGAATTTGATCAAAGTGCTACTATTTCACCTCACGGTTAATTGTCCAGTTACGTTTTAGTTAGCAGAACTGAATCATAGTTCTTTGACATTTGGCAATTAAGTTGATGAGGCATTTTCCTTGGATATTCGAGGTGTAACTGAAACACCGGGAGAACATAAAATAAATATGCAGTGACTGTGTGAGGTTGGTTGTTCTCATTGGAAAAATGAGTTGAATTGGGAGAAAGGAAAATCATAGTTTGCATAGTGTGAGATGAAACTCAGAGATGAGAAACAAAATCTAAAGAGAACAAAAAAGGTGAAGAGAGAAGAATGAACACATACCAAAGAGCTTGAGAGGAACAGAGAAAGAACAGATAGAAAGAGACAACAAGTCAATCCAAGTATGAACAGAGAAGAAGAATAGTGAAACATAGACGAATTGCATAACAGAGAAGAAGTGGTAAGAATTGATATACATGTATTGTTGGTTATTCAATCATTTATTTATAATCAGGGAGGTAGGGTGGTGCCAGGGAGAATTTTAGTCCTTTGTTATTAAAGTTGGTGCTTGAATATTGGAAGTTGAAGCTTTCATCTAGTTGTGGCTAGAAAACAGGGTGGCATAGTGGTGCTTGGAAAAACACAAATTTTTATGTATGCAAGTTGGCTCTTGTATAAGTGGAAGTAGGTGCTTCCATCCAGTTGGTGTTGGAACACTCAGGGAGTTGGTGCTTCCTTCTAGTGGGTGATAGAGAAATCAGAGGGTTGGTGCTCTCAACAAATTGAAGCTTGTGAAACAGAGGTAGTAGCCTCACATTGAGTTGGTGCTCAAAGATAGATGGTGTATAGAACTTAAAAGACTGCCTATCATTTGAAGAAGAAGAGGTTTTCTCCCTTTATGTGTTTCCTCATGAAAATATGTCTCTGTGTATATCTTATGTGTGACTGATGTTCACTATTTATGTTGTACATATATTGTATAATATTGATGGTCACTTGGAATAATTTTTTTTTTTTTTTGAATAGTCATAAATTGTTTAAGCACAATAACAAATGATTCACCCCCCCCCTTAGTTGTCTTAGTAATTTCAACAATTGGTATCAGAGCAAGTTACTTTTATTTAAAGGTAGATATGTAAGATTAAACATGACAAGTCATGAAGGGACTTCAACCAATAAGCCTCCTCTGTTTGATTGAACAAATTTCTCCTTCTGGAAGGTTAGAATGAGTACATAATGGCCTCGGGTGCTGATGTTTGGAATGTAGTAGAGACTAGATACATAAATCTTGTTGTGCTAGCTTCCAAGGATGATAAGTTATAATTTAGAATTAATGCTAAGGGAATGAATGCTATCTTGAATGGAATTTTTGAAGTTGAGTTTGTAAAGGTGATGCATCTTGAAACTGCCAAAGCAATGTGGGATAAACTTATTAGCAGTTATGAAGGAAATGAGAAAGTAAAAGATGCCAAACTTCAAACATATAGATTGAAATTTGAACAACTAAAGATGAATGAAGATGAAATAGTTAGCAAGTATTTTTTAAGAGTTGAAGATCTTGTGAATGCCATGAAGGGTCTTGGTGAGAAGATTGAAGAATCATTTTTAGTTCAGAAGATTTTAAGATCTTTGCTTGATAAATTTAATCCAAAAGTCTCTGCAATAGAAAAACTAAATGATCTTAAAACTCTTTCCATTGATAAACTCCTAGGAACTCTAACTGCATATGAAATGAGAATTAGCAAAGATAAATCCATTACTAGGGAATCATCTTTTAAAGCAGACAAGAATACTGATTCAAAATTAGATGATATTGAAGCAAAATTTGTGATAAGGTTAAAGAAAGGATCAGAAAAATACCAAGGCAAGATGCCCTTCAAATGCTTTAACTGTGGTAAAATAGGTCGTTTTTCATCTAAGTGTCCTCACACAAAAAAGGACCAAAAGGAACAGAACTCTAATGATGAAGAGAAATACAAATTTAAGAAATGTAGTAAAAAGAAAAGTTTATGTGCAAACAATGACGACTCCTCAGAAGACATAGATAGTGATTCATCTTGCGAAGACAAAGTGAATGATTTTATGCTTATGGATATGGGAGATCTTGATGATGAAAATTCAGGAGGTGAAATGGATGACGAAGAAGCTGTGGTGGATATGGAAGGTGAATTAATCAGTGCTTTGGAAGAAATTGACAGACTTAGATGTAAGAAGAGAAAACAAAAGCAGTTGTTGATGCAGTTTAAAATGAATGGTAAAAAACTTGATGAAGACTTTTCCCTACTAGGTGTGAAGCCTTAGAAGAAGAGATAGTAAAAACTAGAAAAGAGATGGAGAAGTTTAAGGCATTATATCACCAAAATATGTCAAGTATTAAAGCCTCAGAAGGATTAACCTCCATTCTAAATCAGCAAAAGAATCCAAAGTTGAAAGATGGCTTGGGTTATGAATAAGGATCAAGTATTGATCATCCAAGTAACACAGAATCCATCAAGTTTGTCAAATCTACAATCATTGACAACAACCACTCTACAGAAAGAAAGAAAGATGATAACCACCAAGAAGGAATGAAAGAAAAAGTACCAGAACAAAATTTGTAGATCAAATAAATAACACAAACACATCCTCTCATCAAAGAAATCATCAACATGGAAGAAATCGACTCGTTCAAAGAAGACAAACATTTTTTAGGTACAAAGGATTTTTCTATGGATATTGTTTTTTCTGTTATAACTTTGGTCACAAAGTTGTAAATTGTTCTTTAAGATTTAGATATGAGCAATCAAGATACTCAAGGAGTAATTATCTTCCACAACAAATATTGAGACAACCAAGTAACAAACAACCACATAATACAAATCATGTGATGGCTGGGAAAAAGATGCAGGATAAGCATAACAACACTTATGAGCATCACAATCGTTATGATCTGTTATTCAATGAACCGGAATGATACACCTACCATAATTATGGACATAAAGTTGCAGACTGTTGCTTAAGGAACTATAAGCCAGATTTGAATCCTGCTGCTGAAAATTTCAAGGTTTGGAAGAAGAAAGAAGACGACTAGTGTGGACTAGTGTTATCAACCCTAAGACAAAAGAATCCCTAGTATATTGACAGTGGATGTTCCAAACATATGACTGGAGACAAAAGTAAGTTTCTAACTCTAAGTGAAAGAAAAACAGAAAATGTAAATTTTGGAAACAATGCACCAGGAAAAATAAAAGGTAAAGGAATGGTAAGTCTGACTAATGGAAAAGGAAAAGGTCAAGATGTGTTGTTTGTAGATGGTCTGAAACATAATCTGCTTATGGTCAGTCAATTCTGTGACTGAGAATGTGACGTTGTCTTTACTTTTAAATATTTTAAAATAAAGTCTGTGAATTCAAGATAGTTGGTTGCAAAAGGGATAAGAACATAAAACAATGTATATGTGTTAAAAGAAGAAAAAGAATAATGTCACTTAAGAAACTATGATGAAAGTTGGATATCGCATAGGAGACTTGGAAACCTAAATTTTGATCATTTAATCAAGCTTAGAAACAATGGGGCGGTAAATATTTTCCAAATATATCAAAGCCATATGATTCTGTTTGTAAACATTGCCAGATATGAATGCTTACTCGGACACAGTTCAAATCTAAAAACTTTCCTTCAATAGAAAAACCTCTCTAGTTAGTACATATGGATTTATGTGGACCATCAAGGAAATAAGTTACAATAAAATAAAAATATTTTATGTTGATTATTGATGATTATTCTAGACTAACATGGGTTTCCTTTTTGAAGGAAAAAGATGAAGCATTTGAAAAATTCAAAGTGTTTAAGGCTCTGACTGAGAATCAAATCGGAAAAAGATTGAAGGTAGTAAGGTCTGATAGAGGAGGAGATTTTAGTTCATGGAACTTCAAAGAGTTATGTGATAAACATGGGATCAAAAGAGAGTACACTATTGTAAGGGCTCCACAACAAAATGGAGTAGTTGAGAGGAAAAATAGATCAGTTCAGCAGATGGAAATATCAATGATGAATGAAAGGAATATTGCTCAGACATATTGGGTGGAAGCAATCCATACAGTTGTTCATATTCTTAACAAAGCTCATCTCATTCCACACAGTGACAAGACTCCTTATGAACTTTGGTTTGGAAGACCTACTTCAATCAAGCATTTTAAAGACCTGGGTAGATGTCCTAAATTTGGCCACTAGGTACCTCGGTCAAAGTGCGACATTTAGATTTTCGGCCTCAGAAATGGATCATGGGTTGGATCCCTTCCAAGAGTCGGGTGACTCAAAGGGGGATGCACAGAACAACCTGGCCTTGGTCTTCAACCCTTCACGGGTATCTCCCTACCTTATGGTGTAGGAACAATTGACTTGGAGGATTTAAAAGTTCCCTATTTTTCAACTTCTAATGTTTGAAAATGTGAGAACTAGATAACGGGGGGTTATTTGGATGTCTACCCTTGAGATCCTACCTAGACTAAAAAAATTCTTTTGGCATCTCCTCTGGAGGAAAACTTAGTGAGTTTTTAGAAAAAATTTAGATGTGGTGGGCTGAGAAATTGGGGTTGTGAACCAATCTCATTTGAATTAAGTGGGTGTGGATAATTTCTTCAAGAAATAGTGGGACGTTTCAAAATTCCTTTTGAGAAAACCTACTTCAACCTCCACAATTCAAGATGGAAATTATGTGAGTGTTGGCCCTTGACCAAGTTTTGGGAGTTTCTTGGTCATGTTGACCTATTTTGGGACTTCGACAGCTTGTCGAAGGAGGAATGCAAGTCGAAGCTGAGATCACGGGATCTTGACACCCTTTTGGGCCCCTTTTTTGTTTTTTGGGAATATGTAATGGGAAAGGGATGTCATACCATGGGTTTACCCATGCTTAGGCCTATTTTGTAATGTATATATAGAAGGATAGGAAATATAGAAAGAGGTCGGTGTGCTAAGTGAAAAAGGAATGGCTAAGTGTTGAATCTATGTGATCAAAGGATTGTAAGTGCTCTGTGCATACTATGTGAAACTTGTATAGTTGAGTGCAAGTCCCTGTGAGAGACTGTAGAAAGCTTTGTGCTAGAATGCAAGGAAGAAGGATCTAGCTAGTTGTGCAGATCTCTGTCCTGTGCAAAGTAAGGGTTTTGAGGATATGTGCTTGTAACCGATTAAATGAAGACAATAAAGAAGAAGAGTTGGTGGACGTAGCCCCAGGGTGGGGGTGAACCACATAAACCATGTGTGATGTGCTTTGTGCTTTGTCTCTATGTATTTACATATTATACGTGAAATGATATTATATGTTTAGATAGATCTATTCATTCTTGGTGCTTATTATATGTGAGAATGTTAGATCTGATCTAAGATATTCATGCTTAGTGCTTGATATGCTCATTCTGATCCATTTGTATATGCTAAGTGCTTGAATATTGTAGATTAGTGTGAATTTTGCGAAGCTCTGTCTTATAAGAGAAGTGGTTATTGACTTTATATTGAGAAACTAACGGTGTTAAGTGCTCTATTAAGTGTTCTAATCACAGATCTATGTTCCAGCTAAGGTTGGAGACACTTGAGTCCTGCAACCACCCCTGCCTCTACCTTGGGTGAGACTTCATCTACTTCACAGGTGTTGTTGAAAGGGCCAATAGTTAGGGCTTTGTTGGTGCATTGTTGTAGCATTGAACCCTGGGTTTACCCCTGTCCCAACAAATGGTTCCGTTGCTGGGACCTGAAACTGTGATTGTTGGGAACTGAGAAAGAAGAAGCTTTGTGCAAATATTCATCCTGAATTTGTGGAAGCTCTGTGCGTATATCTGTGCCCTAGTGCACAATATTATACTTGACTTATAAAGATCTATATTAAATAAATAATATCATATCTGAAAGAAAGAAGCTCGATCTGAAGAAGATAAGGTTGGATCTGAAGAAAAGAAGCAAGATCTGTACACTTGGCACTCTAAGAAATGTAAAAGTAAGAATTTCTTATCAAAAGAGGTAAGATTTGAAAGCTCTATGCTATGATAAAGGTAAGAATAGTTAAAAGCGTTAGATCTGAAATCTTTGTGCCCTGTAGAAGTAAGATAAGCATAAATTTTTGTTTCTAGAATATGGATCTAGGTATGTTTAATAGAGTCTGTCCTAGTTTGAAAACTAGGTCATTAATAGATGAAAGAAGATTTGATATGAATAGATATGATAAGAATAGTGAAATATATATTATACCTATGCAAAGAAATAATGTTTGGACTAACGAATGGATGCATGATCCTAGAAAGAAATTATTGCAGATTAACTCATATGATACTAGTGCACAGTACAAAAGAAGATGGGGATCATTTAAAAGGAAGAGAGGATTAACCCTCTGTTACAGTTGCATAAGGTCGGTCCATCTTCCTAAGGAATGTCCTGGTGGAAGACCTAGTTGTCTTTGTTGTAAATATCTAAACCATGAAGTATTGAATTTCCCTAGAATGATTGCTTAGATTGAAAGAATGAACCTGAATCAAGAAAACCCTAAGGCAGATCTAGAACCTATGGACGAACCTCAGAAAGAATAAGAGAAAGCATTGCTATAGATGAAAGAAACCTTGAATGACCACTGACATGTCAGTTTATCATATATATTTAGAGAGAAGGAATGCATCAAAGCAAGAATAGGAGACTTCGACATTGACTGTGTTCTAGATGAGGAAACACAGATGAATATTAAGTAAGAGAGAACCTGGGAAGCTATAGGAAGGCCTGCTATGATCCCTTCACTAGGGAGAATAGGTTTATTCAGAGGAAAGCTAGTAAACCTATGTGGAAGGCTCGCTCAGATACCTATGAATATCCATGGAACTTCGACATAAGAAGACTTTGAGATTATTAAATTTGTCGAAGACAACGCCCCGTTTACCATGCTTATAGGAAAATATTGGATTGATAGAGACCAAGCCCAACGAAAGGAAGAAGAAGAAGTTTTGGAATAGAAGAAGCAAGAGTTAAAAGACTTTATGACCAGAAGGATCGCACACTTGATTGAAGAACAGGAGAGAAGATTGCAGATATTAAATACTAGCAACCTAGATGTTGAAGCTAAGAGAACACTAGAGGATCCGCAGAATATTGAGTTACCTATCCCAGACAAAGAAGAAGTATTATCCAAGAACCCTAGGAAAGAATTTCAAGAGCGCGAAGTAACTAAGACCAAAGAAGATAAGAATCAGAATGAGAAAATCACTACTGAGATGAAGTTCACTGGAAAGAAGGTTAGAAAGTTAAGAAAGAAGAGGGCTAATACTGAAAGGTTACAAGAGGTTCTAGAGGAGACCTCGCAGAAAGAAAAATTGCAGAATTGGAGCTTTGCCAAGATATCAGAACAATGACACATGGCACTTCTCCATGATGAAGCAATATAGTCGTTGGGGCTGATATATCCATTCGACTTCCACTCTGAATGGACAGAAAAGAAATAAAGGTTCATCATCTGACTATTGGACTGTGCCATAATGGATCGAACAGGAGTTAATGAAGGTTCATACCCGTTGCAAGCCAGTCGTTGTCTAATTACCTATTTAACTTGTCGTGTCATGCACCGAGAACACTTTTTCCAATCGAGAATTTGAGCCCACAGACTAAGATGATTTTATACAATGATCATTGTGATCTCGTTCTCTATCTCATTACCATGTCTGAGTTGTTCCCTGATCTCGTGAATTTTTTACCCTGAGTGCGTATGTCAGAAGCATTGAGCATTGTAGAGAAAGCCACTGAGGAAGTTTTGATCGACTTGATGACAAAGAGATTCATGTCAGAAAGAGGAGTGTCTACAGGTGTACAAGCATCTTCGACAAGAGGACTGCAGGCCTCTCCATCCACTGCTCAAGCCGGACCATCCCAGCTAGCTACCGAGAAACGAACAAAGCATAGAGATGACATCGAAAATGCTATGATGATTCTGAGTATTCTACCTTCTTATCTACCACCTCTGAGCAACATAATAAATTGCGACAATGTGCACAGAGATTTTGAATATGAATTGGTCACTGCGTACCTTCCGAAGGGGATACGCGCAGTGCTCGCAGACCAAGATAAGATCGCAGCATTGAAGTTTAGTGACTTCAACCTCGGCGATAGGAAAGTATAAAATATGCTAACCATACAAGTATCTGACTAGAACCAAGGGAAATAATTCAAAGATCACTCCCCAACAGTGGACCATGAACCTCGCGCAGTCCACACTGCTTAATGTAATGAAGATTCCTCACTTCGGGAGGCATAAAGAAGTGAACGCGTGTGTCAAGTTGTTGTTTTCCTGCTATCATGGAGGATACTTATGGTTGAACCGCCACATCACAGTGGATCCATATTTTATCAATCGGATCATAGGGCTTAGCATGCAAGGCCCTAACCCATAGGATTTCTACCTTGGAAAGACCGCAGATTGTGCTCTTTCCCAGAGAATAAAGGATACTTACGGAAATATAGAGAAGGGAACGTGAGGCTACAAGGTAGCCTCTATACAGAGTGATGCAGTGTGCCTTTCCTGTCAGTTGATCGCAGGCAAGCTATTTCACAAGAACTGACCAACCCAAGTAACTGGATTTGTAGTCGACCTCACAGGGAAGTGCGCGGAGGGACTACAAATGAATTGAGAAAAGTACCTCGTGAACCAACTAGAACTAGATTGTAGGAAAGCGTAGGATCAGGGATATGAATTCCACTTCAGCTGGCTTCTTATCCTGATCACTTTCATCGCATGGGAGATGTCGGAAGGTGCGGCCTTCTAGGACACCGAGCCATTTGAACCTCTAGCCACAAAGTTTAGTACGTTGTGGTACTCCAGTGACATGAACAAGAAGTGGCAATCAAATGTCATCTTCCACACATATTGTAACCAGTTGAAGGTATCCATACAAGCCACACCTCGCATAACCCTGAACACACTTCACAGGTTTAGACCCTTGATGAAATTCAACACAGACCACCATTTTATCTATATCACAGCGCACACTGATGAACATAAACAACAGCTACAATCATATTACAAGTTAATAGAGGATGACTTGGAGGAGATTACCAAGGATTGGTTGATGGACCTCCTTGTTACAACAAACCCGATAGAGATGTCCAACATTGACAGCCCTGAAACTGCGTTGGATATAGCTGGACCTAGCAAGATAAAGAAGACCGAAGAGTTCTACGATTTATATAGCGCATCTATGAAGACCACGTTCATCTCAGCAGAGCAAGGAGGTGATGGCACAAAATTCGAACAGAAGAAAGGCGAGGTTACACCTCTAAGAGACGAGGAGGATCTGTCGAACAAAAGGAAGGTTTCCCCTCTAAAACCTTCTTCAAGGAAGAAAATGAAAGCAACCAGAACCAAATTGAAGACCACCCTCACCTTAGATGACTTCGACTTCATCATCACAACACTAAATGATGCTTCACTAGAGATAGAAAAGAAGCAAGAAGCTAAGAAGGAGGAGGTATTCAGTCAGATTAAGGATGAACTCCAAGGAGTGTAGTAGGCACTACATTCCAGCCGCGCAGTATCCACTGCACCCCTGATAGTTGGAACACTAGAACTAGATGATGAGCCCTCTCAATTACATTGCATTTTTGATACGGTCGAAGCTCGCCTTTGACGAGATTAGGAAGAGACAGCACAAGCCACCCAGGATTTAGCACAAGTATAGAAATACTGTGAGGACCAAAGAAGTGCTATAGAAAAGGAAAATATCGCTCTCCAAGAGAAATGGGACGAAGAAAAAGAAGAGCTACAAAAAACCAAGGAACAATTGCTCATCGAGAAACTTGAAGTTAAGGAAAGGGTCAATAGATCACTTCGCTCTATGACAGTCATCAAAGTATAGACCGAGGAACAAGTTCCACAGTAGGTGGCACAACTGGAAGAGGTAATCCATAAGCTACAACAACACATCACTAACTTAGAGCTTCGTGCAGTACCTGATACCCCACAAGAGATAAGGATCCAAAGAGAAGCAGCTTCCCGCAGCGTAGTTGACAGATTAAAATCTCTTGCCTTGGAATACAAGCAACTCAGTAACTGCAACACTAAGACCTATGAAACTCTCACTGAAAATCCAGAATTGCAGACACTACAGTTGCATCTCCAAGAAGCGAAGAAAAATGCAGATACACTACAGGCACAATTGAAGGCCCTGTTAGTTGTAGAAAGGATGAAAAGATATCAAGAACAACACACAACTTAGCATCAGATACATATGATTCAAATCAAAGTGATGGAATTCACTCAACGAATTCAACCTATGCAAGACAAGGCATGTTTGTTTTTTACAGAGATCAACAACCAAGGAGCATAGATAGAACAGGTCGTCCTCATAGCAGAATAATGCTTAGAAGGACCAGTGAATGATGCAGTGATCTAGGATTTCACTGAACAAGAGGCCACAATAAAGCAGCAAGTTGAAGAAGCTCAAGCCAAGCTCGAGGCATTTGAGGAAGAACTGCTCAGATATGAGTGACTCAGGATGATTCATAGGTGAGTGTTGGGGGCATGTTGTCTCTTGACCAAGTTTTGGGAGTTTCTTGGTCATGTTGACCTATTTTGGGACTTCGACAGCCTGTCGAATGAGGAGCACAAGTCGAAGAGGAGATCACGAGATATCGGGCCCATTTTGGGATCCTTTTTGGGTTTCTGGGAATATGTAACGGGAAAGTGATGTCGGCCCATGGGTTTACCCATGTTTAGGCCTATTTTGTAATGTATATATAGATGGATAGGAAATATAGAAAGAGGTCGGTGTGCTAATTGAAAAAGGAATGGCTAAGTGCTAAATCTACGTGATCAAAGGATTGTAAGTGATCTTTGCATACTGTGTGAGACTTGTAGAGCTGAGTGCAAGTCCCTGTGAGAGACTGTAGAAGTCTTTGTGCTAGAATGCAAGGAATAAGGATCTATCTAGCTGTGCAGATCTCTGTCCTGTGTGGAGTAAGGGTTTTGAGGTTCTGTGCTTGTAAATGATTGACTGAAGACAATAAATAAGAAGAGTTGGTGGACGTAGCCCCAGGGTGGGGGTGAACCACATAAACCATGTGTGATGTGCTTTGTGATTTTCCTTGATGTATTTACATATTATATGTGAAATTCTCTGATATGTTTAGATAGATCTATTCATGCTTGGTGCTTATTATATGTGAGAATGTTAGATCTGATCTAAGATATTCATGCTTAGTTCTTGATATGCTCATTCTGATCCATTTGTATATGCTAAGTGCTTGAATACTGTAGATTAGTGTGAATTCTTTGAAGCTCTGTCTTATAAGTGAAGTTTTTATCGACTGTATAGTGAGGAACTAATGGTGCTAAGTGCTCTATTAAGTGTTCTAATCACATATATGTGTCCCAGCTAAGGTTGCATACACTTTATTCCTGCAACCACCCCTGCCTCTACCTCGTGTGAGACTTCATCTATTTCGTAGGTGTTTCCAAAAGGGTCGGTAGTTAGGGCTTTGTTGGTGCGTTGTTGTAGTGTTGAACCCTGGGTCTGCCCCTATCCCAACAGTGAGTGAGGAGTGACTTTGTGTCTGAGCAAGTGAAAAAATGTGCCAAATTTTAATAAGTTAGGCGTGAATTTGCAACATGTGGAATTCCTATGGTCCTTACAAATATTTTTTGCCTATCTTACTAAGTGTCATTAGTACAACCTTGCAAAATTTTTAAAATCCGTAAAGAAATATCATGTGGACATATGGGTCCTTACCAATCCTTTAAACTCCCTAATGTTGTTTATAATAAGAAATCTTTAAAAATTATCCTAGATTGCTAGCATGTGGGCATGTATGGGCCCATTAATTTGATATTTAAACTCACCTAGTGATGTAAACTAAGAAAGAAATTTCAAGAAACTATCCTAAGTTTTCAACATGTGGGAATGTATGGGCCCTTACAAATTTAAGATGAACAAAAATAAACTAAGAGGATCCCTAGGGGGGTTTGTCCTCTCCTAAAGATTTTTTGTTAAGGGAGATGAAATGTCCCCTTAACCACCTTTCTGATTCTCAAGATCACTCTATGGTGCGAGAGAAGAGCATACTCAATTATCAAAGTTGATTTCTAGTCCCAATGCAAGTGTTTTTATATGTGATAGAAAATAATCTCAACTTAACTTTTACAAACCAAACAAGCCATCCATGTGGCAACCAAAGCAAAAGAGGAGATTATATGGTTATTTTTACCCCCTGAGTGCCTATGTTTAGCTAAAATTTCATATGGGAAAGGAGTCTAAGTGGAGTGCATTTACAATTTGCATGAAAGAAAGAATTTGAAGGCTAGGGGCCTTCAAATTATCACAAAATCCTTACAATTTTTAAACTCTGGAAATGTGCGCAGGTTATAGTTCAGACAAAGGCGTAGTGGGCGCACAATGCACAAAAAACATAAGCCTTTTGGGTGGAAAGTGTGCATAATGCACAGATAACATAATCCTTTTGGTTGCACAATGCATTGAGTGCACAGTTGTGGGTTGAAATACCCGTGCACGTTCTAATACGAGTTGAGGGGGGGGGGGATTTTGAGTGAAATTCTCATCCTCCAGCTAAAAACTTGGCTCTTGACAGGTAAGGCTAGGTCTATTTTGGTACCTGCAAGACAAATGGATCAAAACAAAGTGCTCTCTAAGCCCAAATAGGGTGGAAATTGATACTTTTCACCAGTATGGTTGCCAGTTTGTTGTGTTTGTTTTGTCACTTGGGTGAGAAAAACGAGGGCACTTGCATGCCTAGTTGGGCCTGCTAGACAAGACAGAGGTTAGTGCATGAGTTAAAAAATCCAAGCACATGAAATAAACAAGTAAACAAACTAAAAACAACTAAGGAAATAAAATTAGAATGCATAAGAAACTTTTAGAACCATAAACAATAAACCAGTGACCAAGATTATGCCACCAATGGATAACTATATTAGTTGGAAAAACACCATAGACGAATTGGGACTTATGAGTCTTGTCTTCCTCCTTGGGAGGGATCTTGAGTTCCCTAATGGATAGATCTTCTTACAATGGTATAAAAGGAAGCAAATGATGAAGAAATCAATGCCTATTCCCTCATTAGGTGAGTGGAATGGCCTATTGGAATGTTGCTAGAATGATCCAAGGAGAAAAGAGGATTCTCAAGGGAGGATTGAGGTAGCATAACAATACTATTAAAAACTTAATTTCTTAGTGCACCCATGGCCTCCATTTATAGAATTTATTCAAGGAAATATTCAACTGCTTCTTAGTGTGAACAAGGGTCCGTTTAGGGCACCCTTTGGTCCTTGACCAGCCTGCCATTCAGATTGAACTCATATATGAAGGTCAAATAAAGTTGGGATCTGATCCATAAGTGGTTGAGGGGCCGATAAGAACCATAAATGTGTCGTTCACATGAGTGCATAACGTTTCTCGTACACAATCCCACATATGGTGCATTATGCACTCTGCAGCCTTCTTTGGCCCATGCATTGTGCGCGTGATTCCTTTAGTGAGTTAGCGCATGTCAATTTTTTTCCCAATTGTATAGTTTTTGCCTTTTGGAAATGCATTTTGGTGTTTCAAGTGAACTAATATTTGTTTGGAATTGTTGTATTTCTGTAACCATTTGCGTGCAATGTTGTAGACGAAATTTCATTGATAACAAGTAGTACTTGTCCCAATATCTCAGGGCACTAATTAAGGAGGCTAGACCATTCCCTTAGCCATACTACCTAACTACCCAGTTACTATATAGTATCTTATTGAGTTTTTTTCTCGGTGGCACTATAGCAGTTAGGCGACTGATCAGTTTATCCATGGAGGGCTTCATGATATCTAGGTCGAGATGTATACAGGTGTTGTCTTATGCACTACCACTCGAAGGGGTACAAACTGGGGTTACAAGGGTGGCCAATAGATGTTCTCTTAGGTACCACTTGTATTTCCTATGTGTATGACTCCCCGACCGTGGTTTTATGTGCATAACGACAGATCTCTGTAGCTTTAAGACGTTAGAATATGTCTCTACCCTAAAAACAAAATTCAACCCACAATTTTCTTTCAAGGAAGGTGCTCTGATACAACTTGTAGTATTCCAGATATAAAATAGTATGCAAAACATAAATATTTTAGCTAGAAATGGCAAAGAAGCAATGATATAATCAAAACAATAGTAGAATAATACCAGAATAACACTAGAAAGAGAACTTTGATTATTGATAGCAATGTTCACTTGCCTCTTCGAGGGGGAAACCTCCAGTAGAGAAAATATCTATTACAATAATATCCAATACAATATTTCTCATACCCTCTACTTCTATTTATATTCTATCTATCCAAAAGAACCATCTAGAGGAAGATCCTTCTAGAAGCGAAAGCTTCTATTAGGTCTTCTTTCATTTGACTTATTCTTCCTTATTGCTAGGCCTTATTAATATTGTACTTTATTACATGGAATTATATTATTCTACCTACATGAGGGGTTAGGGAGGTTAGGTCCCTAACATCGAGAGACTTATAGCCCACTCGCTTCACCAACATGGATACTACGTGAAAGTTTATTGTTGAACTCCATCTCTCTATTCCTAGTCTTGTATAGAGATCTATGTCTCCAATATAACCTGCATGTGAAACCACTTATTGGATTCAAGGATGATGTTATTGATGTATTTTTGAGTGAAAACTAAAATTTGTCTCCCAAATAGCTACTAGGCCTATGAATTTTGTGTAGCTTGCACATAACAACAAACTGGCAATGTACTAGTAGTTCAGTTTTTTGAGTTTTAACTTCTTGGTTGTTAATCACCAAAAAAGAATGCAAGGCATGGCTCTATGACCAAAATTTTGTTTCTCTCACTCTACCTCCAACCAACAATAGAAAGAAAATAATGACTTTATTGTTGATTGGTTCACTATTCGGGTTTCTTGTTTGTAGTGTCAAGGTCAAATATCAATCAACAAGTGTGCATGAGTGTCTACTCCTTGTCTTATACTCACTTGAGATCCTCCTCTATCAGAAGAAAATATTCATTTAAGATTTTAACCTATATTATTTGGTATGGGAAGGATCATCAATCTAGTTTGTAGATTATTGGCAAATTCACTCTTACTATGGACTCCAACTAGCAAGTCTATCCTCTTTTTTGAAATTTTCAAATCTATGGGATATATTCCAACAAATTCTCTATATGTAATATATACATTAGGATAACTCCCTTTTGTAGACCATTGTGAGATCTTCTCTAGTAGTTAAGAGGCCATATGAACTTCCTTTTCTAATATCATGTATAGGCTTGGTAATTTGCTAAGAGGGTGTTGATCTCTCTAGTTTGGTTGTGGTTGTTCTCTCTTACCACTTTAAATTCGATAGAATGAACTCAAAATGATAGACCAAACCAAAAAACCCAATACCTCTACTACCCTTAGATTCCTCCAATGGACAATCAATTTCAACAATGAGGCAAATGTAGCATTGAATTTTTTCCAAAACATACAAAATTGATTACTTTAACATATCCAACCGATCCTTAAAAATTAAAAAGTTTCTTTCATCATAATATTCGATTCCTTGATGGGAAATTCCATTCTATTCAGTGGATGGATGGATTCTCATGCAGTTACTTCACCAAAATAAATGAAGACACTTATATTTTGAATTCCTATCAACCAAATAATGTTATATAGACGTGTATAACATGTACAATTGAATATGGCCTCACCTCTGCAAGAAAATGGTCGTATGTTCCATGGGAAGCATTAGATTCACAGGTAAGGTAAGAAATTGACTAGATGGGTGAGGGATTGACAAAATGGATAAGGAAATGACTAGGGAGGAATTAATTTAACCCAAGTCAATTTGAAGTCACGTAGGGAAATGAAAATTCCCTAGGCCAGTGTGAAGTTTCTCAGGGAAATAAAAATGGCCCAAACCAATGTGAAGTTTCCTAGGAAAATGAAAATTATCCAAGCCAATGTGAAATCAACTAAACCAGTGGGAAATCAACTAGGAAGAGAGAAATTATAGACCGTGTTGAGGGGGATGTATTCACTTTAACTCAACAGGAGGGATCACACTCATGGATGAATCCCAATTAGACTCTTCCCCATTTGGAATAGTGCAATCCCCCGGATTAATGGTTTGATATTCGTTCGATGATATTTACTAATTTTGTTTGTTTCAAATGTGTTCTCTTAACTAATCAATTATCTTTTCTTTTGTTTTTCTTTTTCTATGTTTTCTTTTTATACTACGAAAGAGAAAATGAATGATAAAAGAAAGATATGTGTTGGGAAATCCATGCTCAGGATAACCGTTAACAACAGTGATTAAGTAACATCTGAAACCAAATTCCTCCAACAATAATACCAAATGAATTTTATCAATTACGAGATATACTTAAGAAAACAAAATTAAGTAGCATGCATGTAGAAAAATATATGAGGAAAGATAAGCAAGAAATATTTCTATACTTTTCTAAGTTCACATAACACAAAGAAATCGTTATCAAGTAATATTATATTTCACCAAAATTCACCCATAAATTTCTTAATCAATTGAGATAAATGAAAAATGATTAAAATATTTCTAGGCGCCTATAACATTCAATGAAATTACTAAACAATCCACTTATGATATATCATGCACAGATTTGGTAAATCGCCTTGGCTCCTTTCGAGGTTCTAAATTAACTTGGAAAATAATTTCCCTTTCTCTTAATCCAAATTTTTCTTACAAAAACCATAAACCCATAATTCATGGTCGATTCTCTTATTTATTAAAAGTTAAAATGACTAAAAATGGTACTAAATCTATTTTAATAAAATACAGAAAGTAATGTAAATTCATCAAAGACTTCTCTCCCAAATATGTCTCAAGTGTGAGGTGATTGATCTAGTGGATGCACTTTGTCATACTCGGCCCACTAGGAGAAGAGGTCCTCACACATGTTCATGTAAGGGAAGTGATGTTTATCCATAAGTGATTTGAGTACTTCCCTCATACCCCTGGTGCGGTGTACATTATTTTCCACCTTGGAAGCCACACACTCCAAGATGGCAGCCATTTTGATAGTGTCTCCCATGAATCTTTTAACTTGTCCTCATGCCAAAGTAGTCATCTTATGAACCTCTGACTTATACCTTTGGTCACTATCCATGTGTTTCTTCATTATATCAATTGTAGAAATTTTAATACAAATTATGTATTGTCTGGATTCTCTTGATCTAACAATTATATGTCACTATTAAATATAGAATCGCTTATACAAATGTTTTTTCATAATTTAAAACATGATTGCCAATTGCAATATCAAGAAGAAAGATCAATCATGCATAACACAAATGTTTTTACTGGGAAATCATAAAGCTAAAAACCCCACTATCATATATTATGTATCTATCATGGATCAGGAAACAATATCATACAAAAATCTAGTCCAATATCTCTTCGTACAATATACAATCGTCTCACACTGTCATACAAAAATTGACAAATTCATGTGCCAATTTACTGCTTCCAGACAGCCTGCCTCCTCTGCGCAATCCCTGCAATGAATGAATCCCTCTTACCTAGGCTGCACAATCCTCATGGGCACATCCAATGTGTGTGTGGTTGCATGAGTGYACTCACTAATGTCACAACTGATAGTCAAACTGCCCCTTTCACCTGTTATCTCAACTGGGTCTCCACTGGATCTGACATGCATGTAGTTAACAGTGGTAAATCTTCAGTTGCATGTGAGATCACTGATTCTGAATTAATTAATAATTAATTCACAGATCTCTCACTTGTGTAAGTTCAGTTAAAACTAGTAAAACTGAGCTTAACTCACTTAACTGAGTTAATCTACTTTAAAACTCACATAACTACAAATCCAACTCTATTACAACTTCGAATCACTCAATTACAAATAATTCGACTTGCATGTCCCACCAGTCAACCTTTGAACTCGAATTTCCTATAGCTAACTGATTTTCCACTTCAGTTAACTATTTCCAAGTGCTCATTGAGAATAGATTAATATTTATTGTCCAACTATAATTAAGGGATAATAATAGTCGACATAAATATATAAATAGAATTCCCTCACCATATACAAATAGACATCATCTATACATAGAATTTTCTCATCATCTAAAAATAGACTTCCACCTAAAAATAGCCTGAGGCTCCATCCTAGTGTAGGTGAATAATTTTCACTAGGATCTTCTTGTTGAATCTCAACACTCCCTCTAAACAAGAAAGGGATTATCCTTCACCTCGATCTTGTCTCTATGGTATTCGAATTTTCTCCTGGTGAGCACCTTCATCAGAATGTCTGCATCCTGATCTTCTGTAGGAATGTACTGAAGCAACATGATCTTACGTTGCACACAATCTTTGATATGATGATACAAGATATCTATATGCTTAGATCTATCATGAAACACAGGATTAATCGAGAGTTTAATGCAACTCTGATTATCACAATGAATCACTGTCGGATCTAAATGAGAACCAAACAAACCAACCAATATCTTTCTCATCCAGATAGCCTTACATGCAGCTTGACTCACTGCCATGTATTATGCTTCCACTGAACTGAGTGCCACAGATCTCTTCTTCCTGTTGTACTAACAAACAATTGTAGATCTGATACTAAACATCCCCCCTGATGTGCTCTTTCTATCCGTTGGGTTGCCCACCCAATATGCATCTGTGAAGCCATGCAAATTCACCTCATCCATCTGTCTGTACCATAATACATACTCAGATTTTCCCCTCAGGTATCTTAGGACATGTTTACCCACCTTTCAAAATATCTTGGTAGGCTTAACCATCGCTTGACTTAGTTGGTTAACCACATAGAAAATTTTCGGTCTTGTGTTCACTAGATACATTAGTGAACCCACTAAATGTCGATAGATAGTAGCATCCACTACCTCTCGAGAAGTAGCATCCTCTTTCCTCCAGTTTCCTGGAAGAGGAGTATCCATGGGTTTTCATCCCTCCATTTGAAACTTACCCAATATCTCCCTTGCATACTTTCCTTGAGACACAAAAAGTTCACCATCTCGCTGCTATATTTCCAATCCAAGGAAATAATGAAGGAGGCCCATATCGTTCATCTCGAACTCCTTTGTAATGTCCTCCTTGCACAAGTGTATCAGTTGCTCATCACCAGTCAGTATTAAATCATCAACATAAAGAAAAATTATTAAAATCTTACCCTTGTAGATCCATCTCGAAACTACCACTGATTTGTCGACCGGTCTTGGGACAATTTCCCATGCACTGTTTTTGACAATGGAATCATACTCCTCCACCATTGCATCAACCCAAGTGGGATCCTTCACTTATTATTGAAAGGAATATGGTTTAGTCACAATTAATTTTCTCATGAGATCCATGTATCTAGTAAATCGATTAGGAGATTGTCTTTGTCTGCACTGTGAAGTAGGGGCTCCTACATTCTGTGCAACATCTAGTCTCAATCTATCATCTTATGTGGTGCACTTTCTACGATTTCTTATGGATGGCTTTGAATGAGTGGCTTCCTCCACTCCATGAACCTCCTCATGTGGTTGATCCACATATTGAGACTCATCTTTGGGAACCAACAGTTCCTCCTCCACATGCAAGTCTATCTCCCTCTCAAGTGACAACCGCATGGATTTCCCCTCATCGAATTTTGTATCCCGTCACATAATAGTCATCTTACTGTTAGGAAAATACACACGATAATTATGGGGTGTTTCTGTGTACCCCAAAAATATCCCAACTTTAGCAGTCATCTCTAGTTTCTTCCTGGCTTTCTTGGTCACATGCACATAAACAGATGAGCCAAAAATATTAAAATAAGAAACATCTGATTTCTTACCAGTGAAAGCTTCTTCAGGTGTACTCGTGCCAAGTACTCTA
Organism: Picea glauca; assembly: GCA_000966675.3. Classification (NCBI taxonomy): domain Eukaryota; kingdom Viridiplantae; phylum Streptophyta; class Pinopsida; order Pinales; family Pinaceae; genus Picea; species Picea glauca. Next base: position 39,053 of record JZKD02S1770418.1, read on the forward strand.
CGAGGACAACATTTTTGCACATAAACCATAGTGTTGCATGCTTCCACCCACAAATGCATTGGTAGGCCCTGATCATGCAACATCGCTCGTGTTCCACCCATGATCGTTTTGTTCTTCCTATATGCGACCCCATTTTTTTGTGGTTTATGAGTCATTATGAGTTCTCTTTGAATTCCTTCTTTTCTGCAGAAGTATTTGAATTCATTAGAGATGTATTCTCCACCATTATCACTTCTCAGAGCCTTTACTTACTTCCCCAACTCTTTCTCCATCAATGCTTAAAACTCACAGAACTTTGAGAATGTTTGATCCTTCTTTTGCATGAAGAATATCCAACATTTACGAGAAAATTCATCAACAAAAATAACATAATACTTATGTTTTGTTGTTGAAGCAACCGAGAATGGTCCACACACGTCTGTGTGAACTCTCTCCAGGATCACCAAAGCATGGTTCTCCTTTTCATGAAAGGTGGACTTTACATACTTCCCCATGGTGCAACCCTTTCACTGATCTAACTGAGCAAGTGATCCCATTGGAAGTCCAGTAGATATTTGTTGCATGATTTTCAAGGCTCCATGATGAAGATGGCCCAATCACCTATGCCATAATTCACCCTCATCCCGGCTCACAACTTTTTTTGCCTTGCCCATCATGGCAGTGCAACCATCTACCTCTAGCTTGTAGAGATTCTTAACTTGAATCCCTATATTCTTGACTTGAACCATTTTTTAATGTTGCAGGAAGGCTTTTCCATCGCTAAAAACAACATCATAGCCTCTATCCTCCAACATTGCAACTGAGACCAAGTTTTTCTTCAGACCTGGAACATGCATAACATATTTCAATTGAAATGGTTTATCTGACTCCCTCTGAAAGTTAACGATACCAATTCTAGTTGCACTGTATCGTCCATCATCACCCATCTCTATATGAATTTTGAGATCTCTCTCCTCCAAGTCACTAAAAATATCCTTATCTCCCGTCATGTGGAAGGAAGTGCCACTATCCAAATACCACACTGATACCAATGCACTTGACGCCATGCATGCGATCAAGGAGATGTCAAGTTCAAATTGAGAGGAAAGTGTCTCACCAGCTTCAAGTCCATCAACCTTCTTGTTCTTCTTCTTCTGCGGACAGTTAGTAGAGAGATTCCCATGTTCGTGACAGTAAAAAAACTTCACTTTGGACAAATCCAACTTCTTTCCTTTAGACTTAGATTTTGATTGGAATTTATTCCCCTTCCCTTTCCTTGCCTTGGAAACCAAAGAAAAATCCTCTTCATCATCATGCTTTGATGAAGATTCATCTCTGGTGTTTCACCTGAACTCCTCTTGCACTAGATCCAACCATAGACGTTCCCAATTTGGTAATTTTTCCCTTCCATTGACAGAGTCTTGATAACTGTGCCAAATCTTGGGAAGTCCTAGGAGAGACAATCTCACCAAATCATCACCAGTGACTATTATTCCAATACTCCCTAGATCATCTCGACATTGGACAAACTTCATGATATATTTTGGAATGGAGTCTCCCTTCTCCATCTTGATATTCCTAAGTTTATCTTTGAGCACCAATTTCTTGTGGTCGCTTCTGTTTTGGAATAGATCCATCAAAGTATTACACATTGCATATGGTGTGACTTTTCCATGGAGGCTTGAGACAATGTGCTCTCGTACTCCCTCCAACAGGTTAATTCTCGCCTTTTCCACTTTTTTTTTCCATGCATCAAGATTTGCAGCGTTTGCAACATCTGGCTTAGGAACATCTTTGTCAATGAATTCCTTCAAGCCATTATCTTCGAGTACTGCCTCCATCCTGTCCTTCCAGTAAATGTAGTTCGATCTACCCTTGAGTGCATACTCTAACCTCAATTTATTGAAATCCATTTCGATCTTGAATCGGTTGTAGCACCGAGAAAGTCTTTATGCAAATTTGAATTCTATCCAATCACAAAATCAACTTCTACAATCTTCTGCGCTCTGATACCAAGTAGAAATTTTAATCCAAATTATGTATTGCTTGGATTCTACTGATCTAACAATTATATGCCATTGTTAAGTACAAAATCGTTTCTACAAATACTCTTGCAGAATTTAAAACATGATCATCAATTGCAATATCAAGAAGAAAGATCAATCACACATAACACAAATGTTTTTACTGGGAAAGCATAAAGCTAAAAACCCCACTATCATATATTATGTATATATCATGAATCATGAAACAATCTCATACAAAACTCTAATCCAAGATCTCTCGATAAAATATACGATCGTCTCACACTGTCATACAAAAATTGACAAATTCATGTGCCAATTTACTACTTCCAGACATCCTGCCTCCTTTGTGCAATCCCTGCTAATGGAAATCCCTACAATGAATGAATCCCTTATGCCTAGGTTGCACAATCCTCATGGGCACATCCGATGTGTGTGTGTGTTTACATGAGTGCACTCACTAATGTCACAATTGATATTCAAACTATCCCTTTCACCTGTTATCTCAACTAGGTCTCCACTGGATCTGACATGCATGTAGTTACAATGGTAAATCTTCAGTTTCATGTGAGATCATTGATTGTGAATTAATTAATAATTAATTCATTGATCTCTCACTAGTGTAAGTTCAGTTACAACTAGTACAACTAAGATTAACTTACTTAACTGAGTTAAACTACTTTATAACTCACATAACTACACATCCAACTCTGTTACAACTTTGAATCACTTGGTTACAACTAATTCAACTTGCATGTCCCACCAGTCAACCTTTGAACTCAAATTTCCTATAGCTAACTGATTTTCCACTTTAGTTAACTATTTCCAAGTGCTCATTGAGAATAGATTAATATTTATTGTCCAACTAGTATTAATGGATAATAATATTCGACATACATCTATAAATAGAATTCACTTACCATCTATAAATAGACATCATCTATAAATAGAATTTGTTCATCATCTAAAAATAGACTTCCACCTAAAAATAGCCTAAGGCTCCATCCTAGTGTAGGTGCATAATTTTCACTAGGATCTTCTTGTTGAATCTTAACATCAATGATGTCCTGAAAATATTCTTGCAACCCAAACTTGGGGAATTGGATCTATATCGTTACCTCAACAATTTTCTCCCAATTCCTAAAGTATTTCTCTCATCTTTCCTGCATCCTCTTCTTTGGTTAAAAAAAAAATTGAACCCAATATTATGCGGCTATTTGTATCCTATCCATGCTATCATCAGAGAGAGTTTCGATTCTATTCTCTTCTTCTCCTCGACCTTTCTAAATTTTTCTAATGTACTCAATCTGGTTCAAGGTTCTATGCACTCTTTCAACCCACTTCAACATTTTCGTATGTGCTACATTGCACAACAAAGTTTCTTCTTGGAATCTTATGAATTTTTCCATAAAGTGATATGAAAATACCAGATGAGTTATGATACCAACTTGATCTGAAATATCAACAAAACTCTGATGCCAATTCAGCCTAAAAACCCTTAGATGTCAATTAGTTCATAAATACACATAAACATCTGACCAAATTCGAGAAATTGAAGATCTACTTGACTGTTTTCAAAATATCATGTGAATGTCTTACTTATCCATAAAATCCATTAACTGATAAATATAACTTGCGGAAATAATGAGTGCCAAAAAAGAGAGAAATAGATTGCTCTTATTAATTCTCAAAATCCTAAAATTAAAATAAATAGGCTTACAATGCCAAATTTGATGTCACTCTTCAATTTTGTTGCTCAATCCCAAAAACATAGGTCATTACCAAATTCCTCATGAAATTCTGAGAAAAATGAGTATAAACTTGACTATGTTATGAACCGGTGCTTAAAGACCCCTTTTTGCACATATAACGAGGATATGGGTCTCATACATGAAAAAATGGACTAACAATTTTCATATATAGAATATTTACGCAACATATACATCACCATCAGATTCCTCTCGAAATCTTGAGAAATATGAGTATAAACACTCTATACTTCCCTCAAATAACTCTATGGCGTGCAAAAGGTGGTGAATCTGAACTTGGAACACCTCTTTCACACAAATCGAGACAAAAATATGCAACTAGCAAGAATTTCTATGCAGGTCCTCTCTTTTTCACGCATTCCCATGTCTTGGCATTGGTTTTTGTGCCCATTAAATAGGCCTAGGTCGATGAAACCACCAACCAAAATCTTGGAAAAATTGGTTTAATATTAAATATAATATTTAATGTTAGCCATAACAACTAAAATGAATGGTTCAATGGTAGGTGGCTATGGTTAAGACTAAGGACTATTCTTTGGAATATTCAAATATTCCTCCATAAGTCATGAGTTATATTCCATTTGATCCCCAACAAATTTTGATTTTGCCTTATCCATTATTGGCCAATCAGAGAGTGCCACATGTCATGCTTTCATAGGTCCACCTGTCGACCACCTCAGCATCAGAAACTTGCCATGTCATCGTATGGACGCCACTTCATTTGTACATATGACACGTGGCACCTTTTTATTGGTCCAAATAGACCCTCAAAAATACCATTTGTGTGTGACATGTGGTAGCATGTTGTGCTGCCACATCACCATGATAACATCATCATGATATCATTTGTCAGTTGTACGACCTATATGGAAATGCAACATGGAAACATGTGGTCTTTCCACGTGGCACCCCTACTTAACTTTTTCCTTGGTTTGACTAAACTTTGTATGTTCATAACTTTTGCATACGAACTTTGTTTGAGGTGATTTTTGTGTCATTGGAAAGCTATCATTGAGTTATGCACAATGAAGTAGTTTTCAAGAGAATATGAGAATATCAATTTTTAAGTGTTTTGGATCCTTCTAGATCTCTTTGAGTGTTCTAGATCCTCCTGGATCACATCTCCCCACTGAAGAATGTTTGGACCTCCAAAAGTATGGATCATTCAGAAATCAAGTGAGAATTCTTCTGCCTCACTTGTCTAGTATAATTCATCCATAATTCTTGGATAATGAGCACCTGACTCATCAAAACCATAATAAATACTAAAACAACACTACTAACCAAGTTAACCATTCTCTTAAATTCACAAAATCTGTCATTCATTGTTGCAGTAGCTAGCCATACTCTATTGATTAGTAATAAACTGAACAACAAAAATGAATATACAGATGCGAAAGAGAATGAATAGTCAACATATTTTCCCTTGTTAATTAGAACAACATCAACCAAAGGACTTGTTTTTCTTTCAACCATAGGCTGTAAATCAGGATCCTAGATACTAGAATTAACTAGCATGTGCCTTGTAGTGATAAGTGTCAAATTCATCTTCATCTGATGAGGTCTCACAATGAAATCAATCTCATCCTTGAAAATATGATACTTGTTTTGTTCCCTGTAGAAAATGGATTTCCTATCATACAAGTATGGACTTCCCAAAACCATCCTGCAAATGTTGAGTGGAACCACATATAATTCTACCTCATCAATGAAACTGGATGTGATCACAAACTATAACTTGCATTTCTTAGTTACCTATACTTGAGAATGATCACAAATCCATCACAAAGGATACAGTCTCGGATGCTGGAATACTAAGTTGGGGGGTGAATCAGTATGAGCACTTTATACCAATTTAAACCACAATGTACACTATTTCACTTTATCAACAATATTCAATAGTTTATCATCAATGTATCATCTATGATTGCATTCAACATATATATCGTAAGCATATAACCATAAACAACATCAAATCAACATCACATCAAAAACACAGTACACCCGTATTTACGTGGAAACCCAAATTGGAGAAAAACCATGGAATGATTTCGTATATATATCAAGAATTCATTCATAGGAAGCACCAACTTCCCAATTCTCCAGCTAAAACTGGAAGGAGTTTACAACCCCCTATTTATAGGCTCCAACCTGAAGGAAGCTACAACTCCCTAAATTCTTTGGTTCCAACTAGAAGGGGGCTACAACCCCCTAGGTTCTTTGGCTCCAACCGGAAGGTGGATACAACCACCTAGTTCTCAGGCTCCAACCTGAAGGAAGCTCCAACTCCCTGATTCTCCAGCTCCAACCAAAAGGAGTCTACAACCCCCTTTCCTTGCCCCATCCAACTGCCCTGAAATATAAGTGTAGACCAATTGTCACTACCACAATCACTGCCATTGTCATTGCCACTTTCACTGTTGTTGGGATCTAAAGATGTCTTAAAATATAACCTCTATGCATCATCCAAAGGTAGGTGCTGGCACAAGCATTTTACTTGTTGCCTATGTACATTATTACCTTTCATTTTTAATACTCGTCCTCCAGAGATGCAACCCCTGCAAAGGGACAACAATCGTAACAAAAGGAACAACAATCACTCTGTTCAAATGAACAGCAAAAGGAACAATAGTCTTGACAAGGGAACAACAGTCGCTATATTGGGCCAAACTAATGTTGTATTAATTGAGTTGTAGTACTTTCCCAACTATCTAATTTGTTAACCCGGGGTTCGTAAACTGATGAAGCACATGCAAAGTATATGCAAGATTGAAGCGAAACTAATCTAATATAATGTTTAAGCTACGATGGAAATTGAATCATTAATCTAACACACGACTGAAATAAAATCATTAATCTAACACACGACTAAAATTGAATCATTAATATAACACACGACTGAAATAGAATCATTGATCTAACACATGACTGAAATATAATCATTGATCTAACACATGACTTGGAATTGAATTAATCTAGTTGTGTAAATGAAATTAATCTAGGAATGGGAAATTGCATGAAGGAAATTAATCTAGAAATGGAGAACTACATGAAGGAAGAGAAGATACAACAAGTGAAGAGTTGCATGGAATAAAAACATATGAGAGCTCTCACCAATGAAGCAATCTTACATTCAATAATCAAATCAATCTTCATAATAGAATAATGAAAGCATGAAAACCAAAACCATGAATCAAAGCTAAGAACCACTTTCTCTTTCAAATCCTAATGACTACCATTAATGACTACTCTAATTCTCTACTTACAACTAAAATCTCATGAAGAGAGCACACTCTCATTTATACATGAGAGCCTTGAAGATAAGATAACCATCTCATTATTACAGATCCACTATTCTCTCAACTATTTTCCCATTAATACAAAATATAATCCCTTCAAATCCTCACATATCTCTCATATATCTTGGATAAGAGAATCCAACCAAATCTCCATGATCTTCTCCTTGGAATGGGATTGAATTATCTCCTCAAATATTGAAATGGCGGAGGACGTATTCGAGAAGTCCTTTTGAATTAATCCTTCTCATATTCCTACACATTACAAATCTCACACATATTTGAGATATATATGAAAACATGTCAATTTTCTAACATTTAATCACAAATTCCTTTTAAATACTAAAATGAATAAAGTGGAGAACAATAAGGTGAAACCCAAGTATATTTATGGAAATGATATCGTGAAAGGTTAATGGGGAGATGAAATGTGAAGAATGATGAAGGGAAAGATGGATAAAAATAGGACATTTCTGAGCCCCAACAACTGTCACTATTACTATCACATCAACCATGGTCACAAAAACCTATCTAACCAATCATTGTCTCATCCACGAAATCATATCCACTCTCATCTGCATGAAACTCATTCCAAGATCACCAAGAGCATATCTCAAACCATATGCTCAACAACACCAACACATGTCTCTACCAAGCATGTACCAAGATCACCACATACCATCACAAGATATGTGTCTCAACCAAGTACCAACCCATACCATGCATCAAATATGCATCAAAATGTACCTCAACCTATACCATCAACCACGTATCATAAAAAGTGCATCAACCATGCACCAAACATGTACTTCAACCTCTATCATCAACCACATACCATAACAAGTGCATCAAATATACCAAATATCAATATTGTACCATATCATGTGCCAACCATGCACATCAACCATGTACATCAACCATGTGCATCAACAATCTATCACATTAATCTCATCAACCAAACATATCTGATCACATAAATCTCATGCCAACTATCACAAGTGTATAGCTCAAACCATGTACAACTATGTCTCTCTAATCATGTTCCATACATATACAAACATTCATAAACCAAGTGTAGTGAACCCTCACATCAACCAAGAATCAAACCATCACTTGTATGTAGCCACGATCTGTACCAATAACTTCAGCAATAAGAGAATGGCATCTTCATCAAACTTTACCTTAGTCTCATGGGACTAGTTTTTGGATTAGTCAACAACCCTAAATTTAAACAAGCATAACTCCATACCGGTAATGAATAAAGCTCTGAAAATTGTACAAAATATTATTCAATATCTTCTCTACAATTCCTACAAGTTTTATTGCTTGGAACATTACATAAATGGAGTTATATAAAACATGGTAGACCTTGTTGAACTATGTCTTATTCTAGAGAGCGAATAAGTAGAGCATGTCATGCATAGAATATTTGATATCTAGATCTAAAAATTTCACATAACATACTATGTATTGTACTCTATCCAATTCATTTGGGCTCACTAAATTTGGATCTTCTATGAAGAATTTATGACTATTTTACTCTGAACACCTTTTTAAAACTACTTTCAGGACTAGTCAAAAGCCCTATCTTCCACAACATGTATCTCCCAAATTACAACAATCCAGAAGATGCAATTTCTACCCCAAGTACCTTGATCTGTTTTCTCAATAGCCTATGATTTAATATGTATGACTCATTCTAGAAAATAATTTATTACAAAAATGGTGAGATGACCTGTAAATAACATACCTTGGAACACATCATTAAAAGACTTCATCCTTCCTTGGATTTTCAGCCTTCTTTACTTCACCTTCCCTCTAAAATTCGCATCAGATCTCCTTGGTTACCTCATTCATTTATATATATTCAATATGCTCAATAGGTGCTAATGGGAGTCTCTTGATATCCTATTTATACTTCCCAAGTAACTTTCTTTAGGGACAACTTGTAATTGTTTTACCCCTTCTCCTCAATCTAGGGCTAACCCACTTTCTTGTTGCAACTAAATTTTCCTTAATTAGTCAAATCATAAATACTTTGTTGCAACTGATTTATCCTTAATTAGCTTCTTGTTGCAACCACTTTACCCATAATTAATTAATTTCTTGTTCAACCAATTTGGCTATTCAACCTTCTTGTTACAACCACTTTGCCCATAATTAATTTCTTGTTGCAACCACTTTGACTAGAAAACTTTTTGTTACAACTACTTTACCCATAATTAATTTATTTTTATAACCACTTTGACTAGAAAACTTCTTGATGACTTTCTAGGAGCTTCTAGAATAATTGACTTGTTTACCTTCTAGGGCTTCTAGAATATTCTTGAGGGTCCTCCAACTTCACAATGCCATATCTCACTAACCGTGAGGAACCACATGATGTACCATGTATAAATGGAAACAAAATGACATGTATGGTCCATATATGCTAGTATTAATTGAAAATTCATTGATATTCATGTCTTTATTCCTCATACAAACTCAGGTTCCTTAACCACACCTCTGGGTATGCATGTAGAATACATCAAGTGCACCCAACTAACTTACCATCAATATTGACCATACAACTTTCCAACATATCTGGACCTCTCCAAGGGTTGGAATAAATGTCTAAGGGTTGACATCAATGACAACCAACTGTCCAAACCAACTTTCCAACCTGTTGGCAGCGATTATATAATTATTATTTTTATAAGCTGCCTACACAGAGGTCTATGAAATTTTATTACTCTTCATAAGAGTTTCTCTAAAAGAAAGTTGTAAATCATCTCATTTTACCTATCATCTATTCATGCTTAGTTTTCATGACTGAAAGCATGAAAACTTGTAACTATTGTTACTATTCTACTTTAAAATTTCATTAAAAGCATATGGTTTATTACAAAATTATGGTTTCCTTCTATGAGCATGTTGCTCTACTTGTTTGTGACCCTTTCGATTATAAGCATGCCTAAGAGATTTATGGTTGTATGAAAGAAAGACCCCCATCAATTGATATTCGATTTTTTGTATCGATTTTGGTTGATTTTTTATCATATTTCTTTCATGAAACTTTGAATTATTCAATTTTTGTAAACCTACCTAACTTTGCAATCAAACTATGATGCGTGCACTATGTTTTCAGAGTACTCTGGTCCTAGCATGTACCCAATGCAAAGGTGGAATACAATGTATAGGATGCCATTACTCCTTAGTGTGGTCTTGGGTTTCATGAAACTCCTCACACGCATTTTGATTAAACACTTTGCCCACCGTTTGAATCATCACAGCATGTTTTGATAAAAATCGGGACTATGACTCTATTGCGTTTTTGCAAACCCTACATGTGTGTTCTTTGTTAATTACCCATCCGTCCGGCATGGCTCTAGTGGTAAGGTTCGAACCGAACGGCGTCCAAACCCTGCTCTCATATGATAATGCTAGGGAAGATTTGGAAAGGAATGGTTGGCATATTTTCATCGAAAAGTTTAAGGGTTTTAATCTTCAGGTCACCCAAGAGTTTGCCTTAACCTTTGATGGTTGTAGGGAAAAAATAGGTGATGTGCTATTCGAATTAACTGAAGAGTTCCTAAGTCAAGCCACGGGATTGCCAGCAGTTGGTCAGAAATGGTTCAAGAATGTGAAAGTGGAGGAGGCCCCTTGGACTTTATTGTTTACCTCACGAAAAATAATCAGTTGTGATCGAGGTATGCCAATTTCATTTTTGAAACCTAGGTGGCATAATTTACTTGTTGTAGTGAAGTAATTCATCACATGTGAGGGACGATTCAGACTTGTTTTCCTTTATCATTTACGCCTACTTATGAGTTTTATTGGTTTTCCGTTGAATATGCCTTATTATCTACTCAGAAGTCTATATAAAATGGGAAAAAGATTTAGGAAACAGAGGTCAAATTCAAGTTTGTTTCACCATGGCCTCATTAAAATCATCCTCATGCACTATTTATAGTCACAAAATGATTGTTGGGACTCGTTCATTACGTGAAATGGTTTTGGTAACCCTAAGTTGGGAGAAGTGGATAAGCCATGCGTTGAGGAAACCCTTGTGAACCCAATGGCCTCTCCTCCACTGCTCCAGGCCTGTGATTTTTTCCCCTAATAGCGAACCCTCGAGCTACCTTAAGGTCATTCAATAGGACAGTCGACTAGTTGCACTTCCAAAGGATTGTTTTAAAACTGTGAAAAAACCTACAGGAAAGAAGTTAAAAGGTAGTGTTGATGTCAATTTCAAAAACAAAAGAGCTAGTTGGTTAATTTCTCGAAGTCTTCGAAATAAAACAAACCCCCGTGCAGACACGATCAACATGATTGAAGTGAGTGAAGGTTCAGACTCAGAAATTGACAAATTCCTTGTTGAAGAGGACCCTATGTCATTCGGGCCATACCCTGACTGACCCTATGACTATGTTAATAATTTGCTTCATTTTCTAAAGGACAACCCAGAATTTCCTAGTATCTAGCTCTGTGATAAATCTACCATTTGCATGGAGGATTCTCTGACCCATAATGTTGTTTGTGCTAATTCAAACTCCTTACAGTCACAATGTGATGTGTGCCAATCGTGGATCGACAGGTACTATACCGATGTTCCACCGCTATAGTCACGACTCAAGTCTTTAAGAGACCAAGTTGATATGTTGACAAACGAAAACAACAGACTTGAATCCATTATCCAAGGGAAGGATAAGCATTTTAAATCTACAGGTCGTGTGATTTTCAAAAACGTAGAGGCAACAATAGCTATCGTTAATTCCAAAATTTCTTGATACGTTTTGATTTCATGATTTGAGGTATGATATTTTTAATTTAATAGCATGATTGTGTCATTATTAAGTTAGGATATTCAATTTGATTGAATAAACTATTTTTATTATTAAGATTAGTCTATTTTGTTTATTTAATAAAATATGATTTTATTTGCTATTATAACTAGCTACAGAATCGCAAGATTCTGTAGCCAGTTAAGAAAATTTGAATTGTTTGATTTGATGACAGAAAACATATCTGAGATCTTCTTATTTTCATTTGTTTTCAGGATGATTAAGGATCCCATGATTTCCAATCTAATATGATGCACTTTTTGAGATCTCCCAGCCATATCAATTTTGTATTTTGAGTAAGCAGAATTAGATTGTTGATAGTGTTTTAATATCTAGTGAAATCAGGGTGGTTGCATCCCCCATTATTTTTGAAACCAATTTGATCTTATCAACAGGAAACTATTATGTTTCCTGAAACCTATATAAACATATCATTTTGTAAACATTTATCATCTCAGCTTGGGGCAAGAGTATGGGCGTTTTTATCGCAGACTTGAATGAAACAGAATGCACGTTACAACTTTAGCTTTTCTGTATGATGTTTTGATTCAGGTTATGTGTATGTTAATTTGCTAATAGATGGTGATTTCTTTCGTCATCGTGATTTATTACCATTTGACATGATTTATTTTATATCATGACCATATTTTATGTTTTAGATACAATACATACACAGTGATCATCTATCCAATTTAAATTAGTAGATTCATCTCTAATTTCTATTGAATGTCTGCATGCAAGTTCTTACAGGAAGATTTATCTCGTCGTAGTAACTTGCAAATCATAAGATTACTGTGACTGCATCTATTATATGTTTTGTTATTACAATTCAATCTCCAACATTATTGTTTCGCATTTATTCGGAGCAATTTCAAGATCTATTGCAGGTTCACTTCTCAGATAAAGGTGGTTGGATATTTAATATCGAACAGACATCGGATGCAATAACAGGTTAGCCTGTTATTTGATTTCATTAGTTTGTTGAATATAGAAGTTTTCCACGTATAGAATATTTACTACTATCTATTATTTTATGTTCAATTAGGCAGTTTAATATTTGATTTCATGAGTGCATACATCTAAGAAAACAAACCAAAAAAAAAGATTAGGTAGTATTTTCATTTTCTTTATTATTATTGCTAATGTAATCAATCTACATTTGATTTTTACGAGTTTAGATTAAAACTCGTGTTTTGTATAGATTAAGTATAAAGTTATTGATTATAATTTTAGTTAAATAAATTGTACATATATATATATATTTAAATGTACTTATAGATTTTAGTGATTGTTATTTATTAGGTTATTGTTTTTTCCCTTTAGTTATTTTTCGCTTTCTTTAGGACTTAGATCAGCCAATGGAGCCGCAAAACCCGTCGGAGTGAATTAATCCAAATGGCTTGGGTTAATTGGACAACCCCGGACCAGATTCACTCCTCCAGTTGACGAGCAATCAATTTCGCCCGTCAACAAATGGCACTAGAAGGAGGGCCTGAAAACTATTAATGGCACAAGGAGGTTGCAAGACTACTCCCCCACCTACCCACTCACCTATAGTAACTAGAAGTCGTTCAGAAGACAACATTGTCCCTCAAGCAGCAACCACATCAAACAAAGATCCACGGATCATAGTTGAACCAGTAACTCCTATTCCCCTAGGTGGCGACATACAAGAGATTGTTCGTCAATCCCTCATAAGAATGCACAGTGCCTTAGCCCGTATCAGAAAACAAGTCGACCTTTGAACCAACCATTAGAATTCTCTGATATCAGGGAACAACTCACAGGTACTGATCTTACCTTAAACCCTACGGATCCAGATCATATCCTCACTCATGTAGTAGGAGGATCTGGTATTCCACCATCACCACCCCCTTCATCTCCTTCTTCTTCTGGAGAAGAATCCTCAGACGAAGGTAGTTCCTCATCTCAGCCTTCGACACCACCCACACCTATGGCCAATCCAAAAAATCCCACCAAACCCTGGCTTGACCAAGATGCAGTGGCCATACCTGGTCCCCAACATCCTTTACCTAAACACCTGGAGAAATGGCTCCCTAAATTTGACCCAGACTCCAAACAGATCATTGAGGATCACATCAAAAAGTTTATGCTAGCCATTAGGCTCTGTAGTGTTGAGCACGAAGACATAGTGTGTAGATTTTTTTCCTACACCTTCGAAGGAAATGCCTCTACCTAGTATTTTTCCCAACAGCCCCACACCATCGTGTCATGGGATAAATTCGAGTCTTGTTTCCTTGAAAAGTTCAGAGATGACAAGTCTCCTGAAGTTCTAGTCATGGAGATTTCTAGTTTAAAAATGAACCTCAAATAAAAGATAAAATACTTTAATCAAAGGTTCTTGACACTAAAGAACTGAATCCCCACAGATTCGATGCCTGCTGAGAATCTTATTGTCGCATACTACGCGAAATCCTTACATCAAAACATATCCATTTGGGTAAAGAGGTCCAATAAAGCCACATTGTTAGAAGCCTTTTAAGAGGTGAGTCAAATCAAGAAATATATTCTCAGCTTAAAAGACAATACCGACAATGAGATAGAGACCAGTTCATCGTCCAAGAAGAAAATCGAAATCCTTCCTAGACCTCCCCAAAATAAATCTCAACCTGAGAGTTTGGATCTAGAAAACTTACAGAAAGTTGTTCAGGAGTTATCCAATCAAGTTATATATTTGAAAAGGTCGGTTGAAGAAGCTTCTTCGAGCAAAGGGCCTTACAAACCCCCTTTTAGGAAGCCTTTTCCCACAAACCAATCTAACTCAAATTTTGAAGGCCTAAATCTAGAAAGCTTACAATTTGCTATTCAAACGATCCTAGAAGCACATGATAACTTGATTCCTCCCGAGATTCCTGAAGAAGTAGTTGAACAAGAGATACTAGAAGAAGATGAATCCTCTCCAAACATTTTCGGACATTTTTCGGATAGCATTTTTCAAGGTAATTTCGAAACAGTGCATCCTTACAATATTAGGAGAAAGACAACGAATAACTCTTCTTCTGAAATTGCAACTACTGTGCCTCCAAAATAGTCCAAATCAATTGAGACTAAACAGAATTCAGCAAACACAAGTTTAGATTATGATTTGATTGAAGATCTAAAAAAGCTTAGGGATAACATTTTTGTTTACGAATTATTAAAATTCCATTTTCTTTTGCAAAAGATGCTGCAGAATATTGCGGAGAACAACAAAAATAGCAATCCGAATAGCAACAAAGGTGTTCAAAATAGCCCCAAAACTCCTTAGAAGGCCTCCGCCAAAACTACATCTAAACCTCATGATAAAAGAGACCTTCCTGTAAATAGTGTAACAAATGTAGATAAACTAGTTTCAGGGCCTGCGATTAAGAAACAACAAACTTCTACTATTAATACTCACAGAAATGTCCCTCCCTTTTTGTTGACTTTTGAAATTTTCAATAGGAATGTACATCACTGTATGGTAGATTCGGGTGCATCATCTAACATAATTCCTTGGTCTGTTTGTCAAAAAATTGATGCCGAAGTTCAATCGTCCAGCTTGATCGAACTAGTGTTAAAGTGATAAGCGAATTAAAAAATGTTCTTATCAGATTATCATCTAATCCTAAAGTCCATCAAGTGATTGATATCATTGTTGTAGATATCCCAGAAGTATATGGTTTGTTTTTAAGTAGATATTG
>JZKD02S1770418.1:54676-68099 GCA_000966675.3 Picea glauca
CTAGGGAAGATTTGGAAAGGAATGGTTGGCATATTTTCATCGAAAAGTTTAAGGGTTTTAATCTTCAGGTCACCCAAGAGTTTGCCTTAACCTTTGATGGTTGTAGGGAAAAAATAGGTGATGTGCTATTCGAATTAACTGAAGAGTTCCTAAGTCAAGCCACGGGATTGCCAGCAGTTGGTCAGAAATGGTTCAAGAATGTGAAAGTGGAGGAGGCCCCTTGGACTTTATTGTTTACCTCACGAAAAATAATCAGTTGTGATCGAGGTATGCCAATTTCATTTTTGAAACCTAGGTGGCATAATTTACTTGTTGTAGTGAAGTAATTCATCACATGTGAGGGACGATTCAGACTTGTTTTCCTTTATCATTTACGCCTACTTATGAGTTTTATTGGTTTTCCGTTGAATATGCCTTATTATCTACTCAGAAGTCTATATAAAATGGGAAAAAGATTTAGGAAACAGAGGTCAAATTCAAGTTTGTTTCACCATGGCCTCATTAAAATCATCCTCATGCACTATTTATAGTCACAAAATGATTGTTGGGACTCGTTCATTACGTGAAATGGTTTTGGTAACCCTAAGTTGGGAGAAGTGGATAAGCCATGCGTTGAGGAAACCCTTGTGAACCCAATGGCCTCTCCTCCACTGCTCCAGGCCTGTGATTTTTTCCCCTAATAGCGAACCCTCGAGCTACCTTAAGGTCATTCAATAGGACAGTCGACTAGTTGCACTTCCAAAGGATTGTTTTAAAACTGTGAAAAAACCTACAGGAAAGAAGTTAAAAGGTAGTGTTGATGTCAATTTCAAAAACAAAAGAGCTAGTTGGTTAATTTCTCGAAGTCTTCGAAATAAAACAAACCCCCGTGCAGACACGATCAACATGATTGAAGTGAGTGAAGGTTCAGACTCAGAAATTGACAAATTCCTTGTTGAAGAGGACCCTATGTCATTCGGGCCATACCCTGACTGACCCTATGACTATGTTAATAATTTGCTTCATTTTCTAAAGGACAACCCAGAATTTCCTAGTATCTAGCTCTGTGATAAATCTACCATTTGCATGGAGGATTCTCTGACCCATAATGTTGTTTGTGCTAATTCAAACTCCTTACAGTCACAATGTGATGTGTGCCAATCGTGGATCGACAGGTACTATACCGATGTTCCACCGCTATAGTCACGACTCAAGTCTTTAAGAGACCAAGTTGATATGTTGACAAACGAAAACAACAGACTTGAATCCATTATCCAAGGGAAGGATAAGCATTTTAAATCTACAGGTCGTGTGATTTTCAAAAACGTAGAGGCAACAATAGCTATCGTTAATTCCAAAATTTCTTGATACGTTTTGATTTCATGATTTGAGGTATGATATTTTTAATTTAATAGCATGATTGTGTCATTATTAAGTTAGGATATTCAATTTGATTGAATAAACTATTTTTATTATTAAGATTAGTCTATTTTGTTTATTTAATAAAATATGATTTTATTTGCTATTATAACTAGCTACAGAATCGCAAGATTCTGTAGCCAGTTAAGAAAATTTGAATTGTTTGATTTGATGACAGAAAACATATCTGAGATCTTCTTATTTTCATTTGTTTTCAGGATGATTAAGGATCCCATGATTTCCAATCTAATATGATGCACTTTTTGAGATCTCCCAGCCATATCAATTTTGTATTTTGAGTAAGCAGAATTAGATTGTTGATAGTGTTTTAATATCTAGTGAAATCAGGGTGGTTGCATCCCCCATTATTTTTGAAACCAATTTGATCTTATCAACAGGAAACTATTATGTTTCCTGAAACCTATATAAACATATCATTTTGTAAACATTTATCATCTCAGCTTGGGGCAAGAGTATGGGCGTTTTTATCGCAGACTTGAATGAAACAGAATGCACGTTACAACTTTAGCTTTTCTGTATGATGTTTTGATTCAGGTTATGTGTATGTTAATTTGCTAATAGATGGTGATTTCTTTCGTCATCGTGATTTATTACCATTTGACATGATTTATTTTATATCATGACCATATTTTATGTTTTAGATACAATACATACACAGTGATCATCTATCCAATTTAAATTAGTAGATTCATCTCTAATTTCTATTGAATGTCTGCATGCAAGTTCTTACAGGAAGATTTATCTCGTCGTAGTAACTTGCAAATCATAAGATTACTGTGACTGCATCTATTATATGTTTTGTTATTACAATTCAATCTCCAACATTATTGTTTCGCATTTATTCGGAGCAATTTCAAGATCTATTGCAGGTTCACTTCTCAGATAAAGGTGGTTGGATATTTAATATCGAACAGACATCGGATGCAATAACAGGTTAGCCTGTTATTTGATTTCATTAGTTTGTTGAATATAGAAGTTTTCCACGTATAGAATATTTACTACTATCTATTATTTTATGTTCAATTAGGCAGTTTAATATTTGATTTCATGAGTGCATACATCTAAGAAAACAAACCAAAAAAAAAGATTAGGTAGTATTTTCATTTTCTTTATTATTATTGCTAATGTAATCAATCTACATTTGATTTTTACGAGTTTAGATTAAAACTCGTGTTTTGTATAGATTAAGTATAAAGTTATTGATTATAATTTTAGTTAAATAAATTGTACATATATATATATATTTAAATGTACTTATAGATTTTAGTGATTGTTATTTATTAGGTTATTGTTTTTTCCCTTTAGTTATTTTTCGCTTTCTTTAGGACTTAGATCAGCCAATGGAGCCGCAAAACCCGTCGGAGTGAATTAATCCAAATGGCTTGGGTTAATTGGACAACCCCGGACCAGATTCACTCCTCCAGTTGACGAGCAATCAATTTCGCCCGTCAACAAATGGCACTAGAAGGAGGGCCTGAAAACTATTAATGGCACAAGGAGGTTGCAAGACTACTCCCCCACCTACCCACTCACCTATAGTAACTAGAAGTCGTTCAGAAGACAACATTGTCCCTCAAGCAGCAACCACATCAAACAAAGATCCACGGATCATAGTTGAACCAGTAACTCCTATTCCCCTAGGTGGCGACATACAAGAGATTGTTCGTCAATCCCTCATAAGAATGCACAGTGCCTTAGCCCGTATCAGAAAACAAGTCGACCTTTGAACCAACCATTAGAATTCTCTGATATCAGGGAACAACTCACAGGTACTGATCTTACCTTAAACCCTACGGATCCAGATCATATCCTCACTCATGTAGTAGGAGGATCTGGTATTCTACCATCACCACCCCCTTCATCTCCTTCTTCTTCTGGAGAAGAATCCTCAGACGAAGGTAGTTCCTCATCTCAGCCTTCGACACCACCCACACCTATGGCCAATCCAAAAAATCCCACCAAACCCTGGCTTGACCAAGATGCAGTGGCCATACCTGGTCCCCAACATCCTTTACCTAAACACCTGGAGAAATGGCTCCCTAAATTTGACCCAGACTCCAAACAGATCATTGAGGATCACATCAAAAAGTTTATGCTAGCCATTAGGCTCTGTAGTGTTGAGCACGAAGACATAGTGTGTAGATTTTTTTCCTACACCTTCGAAGGAAATGCCTCTACCTAGTATTTTTCCCAACAGCCCCACACCATCGTGTCATGGGATAAATTCGAGTCTTGTTTCCTTGAAAAGTTCAGAGATGACAAGTCTCCTGAAGTTCTAGTCATGGAGATTTCTAGTTTAAAAATGAACCTCAAATAAAAGATAAAATACTTTAATCAAAGGTTCTTGACACTAAAGAACTGAATCCCCACAGATTCGATGCCTGCTGAGAATCTTATTGTCGCATACTACGCGAAATCCTTACATCAAAACATATCCATTTGGGTAAAGAGGTCCAATAAAGCCACATTGTTAGAAGCCTTTTAAGAGGTGAGTCAAATCAAGAAATATATTCTCAGCTTAAAAGACAATACCGACAATGAGATAGAGACCAGTTCATCGTCCAAGAAGAAAATCGAAATCCTTCCTAGACCTCCCCAAAATAAATCTCAACCTGAGAGTTTGGATCTAGAAAACTTACAGAAAGTTGTTCAGGAGTTATCCAATCAAGTTATATATTTGAAAAGGTCGGTTGAAGAAGCTTCTTCGAGCAAAGGGCCTTACAAACCCCCTTTTAGGAAGCCTTTTCCCACAAACCAATCTAACTCAAATTTTGAAGGCCTAAATCTAGAAAGCTTACAATTTGCTATTCAAACGATCCTAGAAGCACATGATAACTTGATTCCTCCCGAGATTCCTGAAGAAGTAGTTGAACAAGAGATACTAGAAGAAGATGAATCCTCTCCAAACATTTTCGGACATTTTTCGGATAGCATTTTTCAAGGTAATTTCGAAACAGTGCATCCTTACAATATTAGGAGAAAGACAACGAATAACTCTTCTTCTGAAATTGCAACTACTGTGCCTCCAAAATAGTCCAAATCAATTGAGACTAAACAGAATTCAGCAAACACAAGTTTAGATTATGATTTGATTGAAGATCTAAAAAAGCTTAGGGATAACATTTTTGTTTACGAATTATTAAAATTCCATTTTCTTTTGCAAAAGATGCTGCAGAATATTGCGGAGAACAACAAAAATAGCAATCCGAATAGCAACAAAGGTGTTCAAAATAGCCCCAAAACTCCTTAGAAGGCCTCCGCCAAAACTACATCTAAACCTCATGATAAAAGAGACCTTCCTGTAAATAGTGTAACAAATGTAGATAAACTAGTTTCAGGGCCTGCGATTAAGAAACAACAAACTTCTACTATTAATACTCACAGAAATGTCCCTCCCTTTTTGTTGACTTTTGAAATTTTCAATAGGAATGTACATCACTGTATGGTAGATTCGGGTGCATCATCTAACATAATTCCTTGGTCTGTTTGTCAAAAAATTGATGCCGAAGTTCAATCGTCCAGCTTGATCGAACTAGTGTTAAAGTGATAAGCGAATTAAAAAATGTTCTTATCAGATTATCATCTAATCCTAAAGTCCATCAAGTGATTGATATCATTGTTGTAGATATCCCAGAAGTATATGGTTTGTTTTTAAGTAGATATTGGTCAGAACAATTACATGGCTATTTTGTAATGGATTGGTCTCACTTGTGGCTGCCCAAGAATGGAAAGCCTAACATAATCAAGGTAAATTATGAAAATTATCTTAAGTTCATGGTAACTGATTTAAATGATCCCAATGAACCATTCACCGCTTCTGCCAATTCGCCTGAAATACAGGGGATGGACACTTTTTTCAAAAATTTCATGGCCGAAACTTCTACCATCACTAATCCAAAAAAACAATCTGAAATTATGACATGCACATAGTCAACAACCTTCTTTCAGTGGTCACATGCATATGACGAAAATCAAATATGGTCTCTTTACTTCGATGGGTCAAAATCTAAGGAAGGAGCTGGTGCAGGGTGTGTGCTCATCGATCCAACAGGTAACAAGACTTTGATTGCTTGCTGGTTAGAATTCAAATGTACAAAAAACATGACCGAATATGAGGCACTCCTGCAAGGTCTCAGAAAAGCACTAGATTTGAACATTCAAAATTTGACTGTCTTTGGTGATTCAAAAATCGTGGTTAGATAGGTAAAAAATTCTATCCACTGTTTATCTCCACACCTTAAAAGCTATCAGACTGAGGTAAGGAATTCGATGAACAAGTTTTATTCTTTTAACATAAATTCTATTCCTAGATTAAATAATTCTGAGGCCGATTTGTTAGCTAACGTTGCCTCAAAACTTTTTCCTACAGAAGGCCTATCTCCGAATGCATTTTCCATCGAACTATTGTTCAGACCGTCCGTCCTGGACAACATCATGAATTGGAAAGTCTTCGATGATGATCAACAGATGATAAGTTTTCTGCATATGGAAGAAACTTTCCAGGGTGCGGTGATCGATGAAGGTACCCATGACGAAAATCTTCGCGACTTTACGGTAATACCAGATCCGAGATCCCCGGAATCCATATCAAACATGGTAAAATCTATCCCGAAATCTATGGTTAGGTTGGAAAATTTTTATGATCTTCATGATAAGTTCAGAAAATCAGTGAATTGTAAAATGAATAGTTCCTCTTTGACACATTAAAAAGTAAATTTGGGAACTAAAGATAACCCACAATGCATCAATTTAGGGTTGGGGTGTTCTGAGCAAGAAAAGGTAGCATTTATTAAGTTGTTTAAGGAATTCAAAGATGTTTTTTCCTGGATGTACGACAACCTAAAAACCTTTGATATTAACATCATACAACACATTATTCCCATGAAACCTCAAACCCAACCTTTTCAACAAACGTTAAGGAAGATGCACCAAAAACGCGAACCAACAGTCAAGAAGGAATTAAACAAACTCCTAAACACTAAAATAATCTTCCCAGTAAGGCATACACAATGGGTCTCTAATCTTGTCCCTGTTAGAAATAAGAGTGGTGAAATCCGACTATGTGTCGATTTCCAAAATCTTAACCGAGCATCTGATAAAGAAAACTACCCTGTCCCTCCCATGGAGAAGATCCTTGAACAAGTATCTGGCTCTGAAAGATTATCCTTGTTGGATGGTTTTTTAGGGTATAACCAAGTCCTTATGTCTCCCCCAGACCAGCTCAAAACTACTTTTCGTACCCCATGGGGCACCTACGCTTATAGAAAGATGCCTTTTGGGCTCATAAATACCGGTGCCACTTTTCAGAGAGTGGTGGATATCACTTTCCACAGCTTAATCAATCAATCTTTAGTAGTTTACCTGGATGATGTCACTGTCTTCTAAAAAAATAAAGGAGATCATCTAGCTCATTTAAGATATGTTCTACAGCGATGTCGTAAGTACGACATTTCTTTAAATCCTAAAAAATCTGTCTTCACAGTAGAACAAGGTAAGCTCCTCAGATTCATTGTATCGAATGAAGGGATGATTATCGGCCCAGAAAGGACCCAAGTCATTTCAAAACTCCCCCCTCCCTTGTAAAAAAAGTCCATGCAATCTTTCTTAGGACAAATAAACTTTGTTAGGAGATTCATCCCCATCTTTTCAGAAATGGTGAGACCATTACAAAACTTAATAAAAAAGGATGTACAGTACCATTGGGGACCTTTAGAAAGTCAGGCTTTTGATTCAATAAAAAAGGCCATAATTGATGCTCCTTATCTAATGAGATCTGATTTTTCACAAGACTTCACCCTCTACACGTTTTCCTCTGACCGATCTTACGCTTTTGTCCTAACTCAAAAGAATGCTGAAAATAATGAAGTCCCAATTGCCTTTATGAGCTCATCCTTCAAGGGAGATGAACTTAATTATCCAACAATAGATCAACAAGCTTATGTTGTTTTTAAAGCAGTAAAAGACTTTCGATCCTATCTGTTAAAATCTAGAAGGAAAATCATTGTCCCTTATTCGGCTGTCAGAAACTTGTTAGTACAGAAAGAACTAGGTGAAAAAAGGGCAAACTAGGTCACATCCTTACAAGAATATGACATAGAAATCACCCCAGCACAAATTGTAAGAGGCCAAGGTTTATGCAAGTTGGTTGTCGATTCAGCTGTAGGACAGAAAAATGAAACTGATATGTTAAATCCAAATCAGTATTATCAAAATCCAATTTGTTGTGCACAAAACCTTGTTAGTTCCTAGTACGACGACATCAGATTTTTTCTTATACACGGATCAGCTCCCCATCACCTTGATCCCCAAAAAAGGAGAGCAGTAAGATTAAAATCTTCTTCTTTTCAGCTGATTAATGGTATTTTGTTTCACCAAAATTTTGATGGAATACTTATGCGCTGTCTCGAAAAAGATGAAGCAAAAAAAGCCTTATTGCAGTTGCATGCAGGGGAAGCTGGTGGGAATTTTAGTGGAGACACCATCACCCACAAAGTATTAAGAGCAGGTTATTACTGGCCTACCCTTTTGAAAGACGTTCATGCCTTATGTCGCAAGTGTGTGATTTTTCAAAAGGCATCTGGACGGATACAAAAACCATCATTCCCTTTGCAACCAGTTTTGGTAGACTCCCCTTTTCAACAGTGGGGCCTGGATATTATAGGCCCAATCAATCCGGTATCCTCGCAGCATCATAAATACATCATAACATCCACATATTATTTCACCAGGTGGTCCGAGGCTACCCCATTAAAAGATGTAAATACCAGCTAGATGATATCCTTTCTGAATTCAAATATCATCACTCGTTTTGGTATTCCTGAATGCTTAGTATTTGACAATGCTTCCTATTTTTCGTCTCTTGAAATGAGTGATTTCGCTCCAGAAAAAGGAATTAAATTAAAATACTCTGCCAGCTATTACCCCCAAGGCAATGGTTTGGCAGAATCAACTAATAAAAATCTGATCCAAATTATCAAGAGAACAGTCTCTGAAAACCATAAAAACTAGCATAACGCACTATTGAACGCAATCTAGGATAACAGAGTGACTCCTAAAACTGTTGTGGGTAACTCACCTTTCTTTCTCGTTTACGGCAGGGAAGTGATTCTTCCACCGCATGTCCTTCTTCCATCTCTGTAGTTATCGCATAATGTACAGGAAGAAGAATGTCCCCCCTTGGAGAGTCGAATTAATGCTTTGTTAAAGTTAGAGGAAGTAAGGGCTCAAGCAAAACAAAAGTTGGATCAACATCAACTCATTGTTAAAAACTGGTTTGATTCCAATTCTGCCTCTGACAGAAATTTTGAGGTAGGTGACCTTGTCCTAAAATGGGACAAACCTCATGAGGAAAAAGGAGAACATACTAAGTTTCAGAACTTATGGTTGGGACCATTTTTAATTGCTGAGAAACTGGGTCCCATTTCCTTCCACTTACAGAATTTAGAGGGACAACCAGACACCTTCCTGGTGAATGGCCAAGCTCTAAAAAAGTACTTTACTTGATGATGCTCCTATACACCCTTTGTAAATATTTTTTGTTTTGTTTTATTTGCTATTTTTTTTCTTTTCTGGTTTTTTTTGGTTTTGCTTATCGGTCTTTCTTTTGAAACACATATGCCTGCACCACGGGCTAGCTCAGAAAAAGAAAACAAAAAAATTTCCCCTTGAAAATGACTGTTGAAAGTTGTTAAAACATCAATTGTTGTGTTTCTCTGAAATTGTAGCCCTATTGAAGATGACTTTTTGTTTGAAAAGCGTTTTCTTGGTTTCAATCTGCAATTGAAAGTATTCACGACCATCTATAAAAATCCTTTTTACGTTGTCCCTGTTCTTTAAGAGAACAACTCAACGATGTCTCCCTGTTCTTGAAAGTCAATTTTATTAATAAACTATTTCTAGATCTTGATGAAGGACAGCTAAAAAAAAAAAAATCAAGGTCTCTGACATATTAAGATGTGTTAAAAAACTAGAATTTTCAGCGTCACCCTGCTCTATTGAATATCTTTAAAAACTATAATATAAATTTTTAGAGAGCTGTGGGAAGTGCTTGTAAACCCACAAGGACACTGAACAGGTTTGCTGGCAGTGGGTAAATGCATGCATGATGCCAAGATAACTTTGTTGGGGTACTGAACAGGCCCACTGGCAGCGAAGCAATGTCAGGTAAAAGAAAATTCTCAGATATGGATTCTGTTTTGACCTTAAACGTCCTTCGTTATGATCTGGAATTTCTTGATAGGATACAGATATCAGAGTGGGTTAATTGACATCCCTATCGAGGCTATGGATGCCTGTTGGTAGCAACGACCATGTCAACAGTATTGAAGATTTTATCTTAACATCGTGGCTCTCTTTTTCCAAGATTGTAACCAGTTTTCGTTTCTTTAAAAGTAAAAGTTGTCTGAAATCGGACTGCATTATGATTATTTGAGATGTTCAAACAACTTTTTAGTTGTTTTCGATTCGAATTTTTTCATATTATTCTAACCTGAACTCGTTCGTGTGATAGAGATAAATGCTTCTCCCAACATGTCGCCATTGTTGGCAGCGATTATATAATTATTATTTTTATAAGCTGCCTACATAGAGGTCTATGAAATTTTATTACTCTTCATAAGAGTTTCTCTAAATGACAGTTGTAAATCGTCGCATTTTACCTATCATCTATTCATGCTTAGTTTTCATGACTGAAAGCATGAAAACTTGTAACTATCATTACTATTATGTTTTAAAATTTCATTAAAAGCATATGGTTTATTACAGAATTATGGTTTCTTGCTATGAGCATGTTGCTCTCCTTGTTTGTGACCCTTTCGATTCTAAGCATGCCTAAGATATTTATGGTTGTATGAATGAAAGACCCCCATCAATTCATATTCGATTTTTTGTATCGATTTTGGTTGATTTTTTATCATATTTCTTTCAGGAAACTTTGAACTATTCAATTTTTGTAAACCTACCTAACTTTGCAATCAAACTATGATGAGCGCACTATGTTTTCAAAGTACTCTGGTCCTAGCATGTACTCAATGCCAAGGTGGCATACAATTTACAGGATGCCATTACTCCTTAGCGTGGTCTCAGGTTTCACGGAACTCCTCCCACGCGTTTTGATTAAACACTTTCCCACCATTTGAATCATCACAACATGTTTTGATAAAACTCGGGACTATGACTCTGTTTCATTTTTGCAAACCCTGCTTGTGTGTTCTGTGTTAATTACCCATCCATCCGGCATGCCTCCAGTGGTAAGGGTCGAACTGAACAGTGTCCAAACCCTGCTCTCATATGATAATGCTAGGGAAGATTTGGAAAGGAATGGTTGGCATATTTTCATCGAAAAGTTTAAGGGTTTTAATCTTCAGGTCACCCAAGAGTTTGCCTTAACCTTTGATGGTTGTAGGGAAAAAATCGGTCATGTGCAATTGGAAGTAACTGAAGAGTTCCTAATTCAAGCCACGAGATTTCCAGCAGTTGGTTAGAAATGGTTCAAGAATGCGAAAGTGGAGGAGGTCCCTTAGACTTTATTGTTTACCTCACGAAAAATAACCAGTTGTGATCGAGGTATGCCAATTTCATTTTTGAAACCTAGGTGGCATGATTTACTTGTTGTAGTGAAGCAATTTATCACATGTGAGGGATGATTCAGACTTGTTTTCCTTTATCATTTACACCTGCTTATGAGTTTTATTGGTTTTCCGTTGAATATGCCTTATTATCTACTCAGAAGTTTGTATAAAATGGGAAAAAGATTTAGGAAAAAAAGGTCAGATTCAAGTTTGTTTCACCATGGCCTCATTAAAATCATCCTCATGCACCAGTTACAGTCACAAAATGATTGTTGGGACTCGTTCATTACGCGAAATGGTTTTGGTAACCTTGAGTTGGGAGAAGTGGATAAGCCATGCGTTTAGGAAACCCTTGTGAACCCAACGACCTCTCCTCCAATGCTCCAGGCTTGTGATTGTTTCCCCTAATAGTGAACCCTTGAGCTACCCTAAGGTCATTCAATAGGACAGTCAACCGGTTGCACTTCCAAAGGATTTTTTTTAAACTGTCAATTTCAAAAACAAAAGAGTTGGTCGGTTAATTTCTCGAAGTCTTCAAAATAAAACAAACCCCCGTGTAGACATGATTAGCATGATTGAAGTGAGCGAAGGTTCAGACTCAGAAATTGACAAATTCCTTGTTGAAGAGGACCCCGTGTCATTCGGGCTATACCCTGACTGACCCTATGACTATGTTAATAATTTGCCTCCTTGTCTAAAGGACAACCCAGAATTTCCTGGTATCCAGCTCTGTGATAAAGCTACCATTCGCATGGAGGATTCTCTGACCCATAATGTTATTCGTGCTAATGAAAACTCCTTACAGTCACAATGTGGTGTGTGCCAATCGTGGATCGATAGGTACTATACCGATGTTCCACCACTATAGTCACGACTCAAGTCTTTAAGAGACCAAGTTGATATGTTGACAAATGAAAACAACAGACTTGAATCCATTATCCAAGGGAAGGAGAAGAATTTGAAATCTACAGGTCGTGTGATTTTCAAAAACGTAGAGGCAGCAACAACTATCATTAATTCCAAAATTTCTTGATACGTTTTGATTTCATGATTTGAGGTATGATTTTTAATTTAATAGCATGATTGTGTCATTCTTAAGTTAGGATATTCGATTTGATTGAATAAAATATTTTTCTTATTAAGATTAGTCTTTTTTGTTTATTTAATAAAATATGATTGCATTTGCTATTATAAATAGCTATAGAATCGCAAGATTTTGTAGCCAGTTAAGAAAATTTGAATTGTTTGATTTGAAGACTGAAAACATATTTGAGATCTTCTTATTTTCTTTTGTTTTAACGATAATTAAGGAGACCATGATTTCAAAGATGATATGAGACACTTTTTGAGATCTCCTAGCCATATCAATTTTGTATTTTGAGTAAACAGAATTAGACTGTTGATAGTGTTTTAATATCTAGTGAAATCAAGGTGGTTGCATCCCCCATTATTTTTGAAACCAACTTGATCTTATCAACAGGAAACAATTATGTTTCCTGAAACCTATATAAACATATCATTTTGTAAACATTCATCATCTCAGCCTGGGGCAAGAGTATGGGCGTTTTTATCGTAGACTTGAATGAAACATAATGCACGTTACAGCTTTAGCTTTTCTGTATGATGTTTTGATTCAGGTTATGTGTATGTTAATTTTATAATAGATGGTGATTGCTTTCGTCATCGTGATTTATTACCATCTGACATGATTTATTTTATATGCTGCCCATATTTTATGTTTCAGATACAATACATACACAGTGATCATCTATCCAATTTAAATTAGTAGATTCATCTCTAATTTTTGTTGAATGTCTGCATGCAAGTTCTTACAGGAAGATTTATCTCATCGTAGTAACTTGCAAATCATAAGATTACTGTGACTGCATCTATTATATGTTATGTTATTATAATTCAATCTCCAACATTATTGTTTTGCATTTATTCAGATCAATTTCAAGATATGTTGCAGGTTCACTTCTCAGATAAAGGTGGCTGGATATTTAACATCGAACAAACATTGGATGCAATAATAGGTTAGCTTGTTATTTGATTTCATTAGTTTGTTGAATATAGAAGTTTTCCACATATAGAATATTTACTACTATCTATTATTTTCTATTCAATTAGGTAGTTTAATGTTTTATTTCATGAGTGCATACATCTAAGAAAACAAACCAAAAAAAAAGATTAGGTAGTATTTTCATTTTCTTTATTATTATTGCTAAAGTAATCAATCTACATTTGATTTTTATGAGTTTAGATTAAAACTCTTGTTTTGTACAGATTGTATATAAAGTTATTGATTACAATTTCAGTCAAATAAATTGTACATATATATATATATATATATATATATATATATATATATATATATATATATATATATATATATATATATATATATATATATATATATATATATATATATATAT
>JZKD02S1770429.1:29538-40169 GCA_000966675.3 Picea glauca
GGGATTAATCCAATAACAATAATAATAATAATGACATGATTAATCCTCAATGGGGATTTAATCCAATAATAAAATAATAATAAGAATGCTCTTCACAGTTACATTATTTCAACAATATGCCTTTGCTATTAAGTGTCAAAATGAACATAATGCCTTTACAATGTGCTTCACAAAAAGATCCCTTGGGTCTCCAATTTTTTCACCTCCACATGGTCTGTCTTCTGTCTATTTAAACTATCTATAAAACTTCCAGATCATATTATCTAGAACAACTTTAAATGACTAGAATCGAAAAGTATCCAACTCCTAAAGTAATTCACTCAAAATGAGCTTCTACCCCCCAAAATAGTTCACAGCTCAACAGCTTGATATAACAAACATTGCAAGCATTACATTTGACTCTATAAAATAGGGATTTTGTTTGACTTTGTAAAATAGATCGAAGTCTGAGCATCTCCCTGATCAAAACGAATAATCTTTGCCATATCTCCTGGAGAACCTTTAAACAAAATTGTAACAAATCATAATGTTACCTTTAGGATAAAATCGCAGCAGTGGCTCTGGTGTTTTTCTGCTTGAGCTTCGTGGTTAACACAACATTGTGCCAGTAAAGTCTGAAATTAATTTCCCTGAGTTCCTTAAGCAATGCCCTTTTCTCCTTCTTCTTCTTTTTAAGACTTTGAATCCTTTCTTGATGGCGAGGATTCCACTGTTCTATCTGCACCTTTTCCTTCTTTCATTGTTTTATTGTTTTCTGAAACTCCTTAATCTTTTCCTTATCATTTCTTATCTCAATCTTGAATGCTGAACAATCTTCAGAAGGTGCAGTTTCATTAAAATTTAAGGTAACACTAGGTTCCTTGGATTTAACCTGGTATTTTGAGATTAATTCTGAGCTATGTTCTTCTTCAGAACTTGATGAATCTAAAGCTCCAGGTACATCTGGTAAGTAATCTGAGTCTTCCAAGTAATCCTATTTTTCTTCAGGGAATTCACTGATGCCTTTAGCCATGTCTTTAGCTTTTGCTAATCTAGTTGAAGCTCTCCTTATAGGGCCTGCAGGTGGTGTAAGTATTCCCTTTCCTTTGCTGACATAATTTTTGGGAAATGGGGTCCTTTTTGCTCTTTTCCTAGTGCTTGTTTCAACATCCTCAGAATCATCTTCCATGATTATGGTGTTTTCTTCTTTGATTGGCGGATTGAAAATTGCCTCTGACTTCAACCTATACTTATTAGTAACCCTGGTTGAATTTCTCCGAGGTTTCTGTGATACACACACACCTTTATCCTTTTTTCCTTTGATTGCAACGCTCCTTTTGCTGGTCAATGGCATTTCAGACTTGATTGTAGTTTGAGCAACGAGATCATTATTTGACTCTGTCTCTCCTTTAACATCTTCCTCAGGAAGCATTTCAATTTCGGGCTCCCATCTAGGTCTCTTACTTATGCTCTTCTTAGTTACCTTGATATCAAAAGATTCATCTTTCACAGGGTTTTCATCAGAAATATCTCGACTCTGTTTAATAGTTTTCCTTCCTCTGCCCTTTTTCTGCTTATTGGATTGAAAGATAGGTTTTAAGGATTGTGTGAGCCAGTTCCAGGGCTTCTGTAATTCGTTCAGGGTAGACATGACTAGGGTTTTAATCAGGACTTGATGGAACAAACTGCCTTTAGCATTAGTGGAAATTGACTACACTTTGTTGGACATTTTTGTCAAACTTTTAAGCAGAAAATAAGGAATATTTAAAGGGTAATCACCGTTTAGATGCATCAGTATTCTGATATGGTAGATGTAGACCAATGAAAACCTCCCTTCGCAGGTGATGTATCTGTGAATCACCACCAGAGCAGTGTGTCATTTGGGTCGAACCCAGCTGCGAGGTATTCCCCTTCTCCAATCTAGATTCTACTTATCTAGAAGGAGGAATTGATTTACAAATTCAGTAACCTCGTGCTCCTTCTTCCACCATCTTTCCCCTCCAACCACGAGCCTGCAAGCCTTCTCTATAGTCTTCTCTGTCACTAACATCAACATCTTACCGATTTCGACCTCGTGACCATCGAAGTTCAGAGAAAATTCCATGGAAACCTGCTCATAATAACCTTCAAATGTGGTGAGGAACTCAAACCACTCGGCGTCTCTGAATCTTTGGGCCATCTGAGGATAGGCTTCAAGAAGTTTGGCACCTTCTGGTTCTATTCTGGCGACTTGTTTGTTCCTCTTTGGCGCCATTAAATTCAATTTTGCAACCATCGTCCTCGGGTTCCAAATTCACCACCTGCAATTATTAGTGTCTTCTGTTGCTTTGAATGGATACCTGCATTTCTCCCTATAAGGCTGAATTAAGCCAACTTGAAGAGGTAACATATAATGATAATCAAGCAAAAGGTGATTTTTAAATGAACCCTGTGCGCGTGCATAGCAATTATATTATGAAACTGTTGGATTTGGAAATGATTGCCAAGCTTTCGTGGGAGCACACAAACTCTCAATTCATGAATCGTGTCATCATAACTAAATCGGGATGGCAGGCGCAAGTTATGGCATGATTATTTGGCGCTACGGGAATAGGCTTA
Organism: Picea glauca; assembly: GCA_000966675.3. Taxonomy (NCBI): domain Eukaryota; kingdom Viridiplantae; phylum Streptophyta; class Pinopsida; order Pinales; family Pinaceae; genus Picea; species Picea glauca. The sequence continues at coordinate 32,116 of JZKD02S1770429.1, forward strand.
TTCCCGTAGCACGTTTGACAACTTGAAATTTTAAAATTCAAATGGCATAAAAGGAGACACTTCAATTTTAAACAATGTATTTTCAAAATTAAACTTAAATAAATCATCAAAGACTATAATGCAAGCCACGAAATACCAAAATCTAAAAATGGAAAACAATTGAAAACGGAAAATGAGGAATGGGTAAGGAGGGTTTAGGACAAGGGTTTCTCACTAAACCAAGACAAAATTAGAGACTAACATTAGCTCCTTCTGGGGATGGAGTTTTGATACTGAACTCCAAGAGTTGCAGACCATTGCCTTTCCTTTATCTCTGATTCATTGATTCCCCTGTGACTGTCCGTCTTTTATTTTCAGCATAACTGTAAAAACAAGTCCATTGGGTATATGGAGTCTTTATTGAAAGGAAACCTAATGTACTAACTCTAACCTGTCAAATCTTTAGATGAAATAATGCTTCAAGAACCTCCCATTCACTGGGCCCCCAAAAATTTCAGTGTTATCTAAATTATGTAGGAGAAAAGTGTTATTGTTCATTACCTTGGTTATTCTGAAAGAACCATACCATAGATTATCGAATTTGTCGTGTTTTGTTTTATATTCTCTCCTGGCATCCCATCTCAACACTAAATCCCCTTCATTGAAAACATCTTTCTTAGTTCCTTTATCAAATGTAGCCTTGATTTTGTTCTGACGAGCAGCAACTTTCTGGTTAACCTGTTCTCTGGCCTGCTGAACTTTAATGAGCTGAAAAATCCTTCTTTGTACATCATTGGGTTCTTCCTGTTCTTCTTGCAGAAACTTCAGGACTGGCAGGCCCAATTGATTTGGGAGGATAGCTCATGTGCCATATACCATCTGGAATGGAGATGTCCCAATAGCTTTCTTGTTGCTGATGTGATAAGCCCATAGAGAAAACTTTAACATGGAATCCCATGCTTTTTAATTTTCTGCCAGCAATTTTTTGATAATCCTTACCAGTGTCTTATTGGAAGATTCAGCCAATCCGTTCCCCTGGGGGTAGTGGGGAGTAGAATGAACCAATTTGATATTGTATTTATTGCAGAATACAAGCATGGAATTTGACTTAAAAGCCTGTGCATTATCAGTGCCCAATTTTTTAGGACAACCAAACCTGTAAAAAATATATCCCTCTAGAAATTCCATGATTACTTTGTCTGTAGTATTTCGAGTCAGAACTGCTTCTATCCACTTTGTAAAATAATCTGTGGTCGTAAGAATCCATCTATGTTGCCCTGATGAGGTGGGATTAATCTCTCCAATGAAATCTAATCCCCACTGTTGGAACGGTCCGTTGGCAATGATTGGTTTCAGAGGCAGAGATATAAGTTTCTGCTTCCCGGAAAATTTCTGACAAGGTTCACATGCCCTGACCTGAGCAAAAGTATCTAAGAATAGAACTGGCCAGTAATAGCCTGCTCCAAGAATTTTGAAGGTAGTGGCCTTCCAATGATGATGACCTCCACAGACACCATGATGTAGATCTTGAAAGATTTGTTTAGCCTCCTTTTCGTCCACACATCTCAACAGGAAATCGTTGAGATCTTTCCAAAATAGGATCTAATCAACAATACAATATTTTACAGCTCTCAACTTTAATGATCTATATTTTGATTTATCCAACTCTGGGGAAGATTGAAAATTCAGCAAAAAAAATACGATGTCTTTGTACCATTCTGAAGAAACATACTTGTTGTTTATTTGTAAATCAATTTCTTCAATCTGGACAGAAGATTCCTGTGCCATGTCTGAAAGATGGTATAATCCAATTTCTTTGTAATTGGATTCTGTCATTAATTTGGCAAGGCCTTGTCCCTTTATCAGTTGGGTAGGATTTATGGTGAGATCGTATTCCAAGATTTTGGTTATCCATTTTCCCCGCTTACCTTCACAATCAGGCTGAACCAATATTTCTTCGACTGCACTGCTTGAGACATAAGCAGTATTTTTGATTGAAGTATATACACTTTGAAATATTTTAAGGCCTTTACTAAGGCATAGGCTTGTTTTTCTATTAGATCATACTTCAATTCAAAATCCATGAGGGTTTTGCTAAAGAATGAGATAGGTTGCTCGTACCCTTGCTCATTTCTTTGCAAAAGAACAACAACTATGGTATTTTCTGATGCAAATGAAAAGATCATGAACTCTTTAGAAAACTTTGGGCTAGTTAGAACAGCTGCCTGAAAAATAGCCTGTTTGATCCTTTCGAAGGATTCTCTTGCCTCCGGTATCCACCTAATTTATGCATCCTTTTTCAACATGTCAGTGATGTTTTTGGCAATCTCTGCAAAGTTAGGTATAAACCTCCTTAAAACATTAATCTTACCAATGAAGGACTGAATTGACTTTTTATTTCTCAGAATGTCGATTAGCTGAATAGCCTTTACTCTTTCTAGATCTATTTTAATTCCTTCAGGCAAAACGATGTGTCCAAGAAGCTTACCTTCCTCCATGGCAAAATGTGATTTTTTGGGATGAAGTGATCTGACGTACTTCCTGCATTTCTCAAAGGTTTCCTTCAAGTGTTGTAAATGTTCTTCATCTGATGCTCAAAATAAAGTGATGTCATCAAGGTAAATCACCACAAACCTGTCTTTCTCGCCAACAAAAGCTATATCCATAGATCTTTGAAATGTAGCTCCATCGTTCATCAACCCAAAAGGCATCTTTTCGTACATAAAGGTGCCCCAAGGAGTGGTAAAGTTGTTTTCTTTTTGTCTTCTTCCATTACTGATATTTGATTGTATCCTGAATATCCATCAAGCATAGAAATTATCTTTGCGCCGACAACCTTTTGTAAGATATAATNAAATGAGGAATGGGTAAGGAGGGTTTAGGACAAGGGTTTCTCACTAAACCAAGACAAAATTAGAGACTAACATTGGCTCCTTCTAGGGATGGAGTTTTGATACTAAACTCCAAGAGTTGCAGACCATTGCCTTTCCTTTATCTCTGATTCATTGATTCCCCTATGACTGTCTGTCTTTTATTTTCAGCATAACTGTAAAAACAAGTCCATTAGGTATATGGAGTCTTTATTGAAAGGAAACCTAATGTACTAACTCTAACCTATCAAATCTTTAGATGAAATAATGCTTCAAGAACCTCCCATTCACTGGGCCCCCAAAAATTTCAGTGTTATCTAAATTATGTAGGAGAAAAGTGTTATTGTTCATTACCTTGGTTATCCTGAAAGAACCATACCATAGATTATCGAACTTGTCGTGTTTTGCTTTATATTATCTTCTGGAATCCCATCTCAACACTAAATCCCCTTCATTGAAAACATATTTCTTAGTTCCTTTATCAAATGTAGCCTTGATTTTGTTCTGACGAGCAACAACTTTCTGGTTAACCTGTTCTCTAGCCTGCTGAACTTTAATGAGCTGAAAAATCCTTCTTTGTACATCATTGGGTTCTTCCTGTTCTTCTTGCAGAAACTTCAAAACTGGCAGGCCCAATTGAATTGGGAGGATAGCTTATGTGCCATATACCATATAGAATGGAGATGTCCCAATAGCTTTCTTGTTGCTGATGTGATAAGCCCATAGAGAAAACTTTAACATGGAATCCCATGCTTTTTTATTTTCTGCCAGCAATTTTTTGATAATCCTTACCAGTGTCTTATTGGAAGATTCAGCGAATCCGTTCCCCTGGGGGTAGTGGGGAGTAGAATAAACCAATTTGATATTGTATTTATTGCAGAATACAAGCATGGAATTTGACTTAAAATCCTGTGCATTATCAGTGCCCAGTTTTTTAGGACAACCAAACCTGTAAAAAATATATCCCTCTAGAAATTCCATGATTACTTTGTCTGTAGTATTTCGAGTCAGAACTTCTTCTATCCACTTTGTAAAATAATCGGTGGTCGTAAGAATCCATCTATGTTGCCCTGATGAGGTGGGATTAATCTCTCCAATGAAATTTAATCCCCACTGTTGGAACGGTCTGTTGGCAATGATTGGTTTCAAACGTAGAGATATAAGTTTCTGCTTCCCGGCAAATTTTTGACAAGGTTCACATGCCCTGACCTGAGCAAAAATATCTAAGAATAGAACTGGCCAGTAATAGTTTGCTCCAAGAATTTTGAAGGTAGTGGCCTTCCAATGATGATGACCTCCACAGACACCATGATGTAGATCTTGAAAGATTTGTTTAGCCTCCTTTTTGTCCACACATCTCAACAGGAAACCGTTGAGATCTTTCCAAAACAAGATCTAATCAACAATACAATATTTTACAGCTCTCAACTTTAATGATCTGTATTTTGATTTATCCAACTCTGGGGAAGATTGAAAATTCAGCAGAAAAAATACGATGTCTTTGTACCATTCTAAAGAAACATACTTGTTGTTTATTTGTAAATCAATTTCTTCAATCTGGATAGAAGATTCTTGTGTCATGTCTGAAAGATGGTATAATCCAATTGCTTTGTAATTGGATTCTATCATTAATTTGGCAAGGCCTTGTCCCTTTATCAGTTGGGTAGGCTTTATGGTGAGATCGTATTCCAAGATTTTGGTTATCTATTTTCCCCGCTTACCTTCACAATCAGGCTGAACCAATATTTCTTTGACTGCACTGCTTGAGACATGAGCAGTAATTTTTGATTGAAGAATATACACTTTGAAATATTTTAAGGCCTTTACTAAGGCATAGGCTTGTTTTTCTATTAGATCATACTTCAATTCAAAATCCCTGAGGGTTTTGCTAAAGAATGAGATAGGTTGCTCGTACCCTTGCTCATTTCTTTGCAAAAGAACAACAACTATGGTATTTTCTGATGCAAATGAAAAGATCATGAACTCTTTAGAAAACTTTGGGCTAGTTAGAACAGCTGCCTGAAAAATAGCCTGTTTGATCCTTTCGAAGGATTCTCTTGCCTCCGGTATCCACCTAATTTATGCATCCTTTTTCAACATGTCAGTGATGTTTTTGGCAATCTCTGCAAAGTTAGGTATAAACCTCCTTAAAACATTAATCTTACCAATGAAGGACTGAATTGACTTTTTATTTCTCAGAATGTCGATTAGCTGAATAGCCTTTACTCTTTCTAGATCTATTTTAATTCCTTCAGGCAAAACGATGTGTCCAAGAAGCTTACCTTCCTCCATGGCAAAATGTGATTTTTTGGGATGAAGTGATCTGACGTACTTCCTGCATTTCTCAAAGGTTTCCTTCAAGTGTTGTAAATGTTCTTCATCTGATGCTCAAAATAAAGTGATGTCATCAAGGTAAATCACCACAAACCTGTCTTTCTCGCCAACAAAAGCTATATCCATAGATCTTTGAAATGTAGCTCCATCGTTCATCAACCCAAAAGGCATCTTTTCGTACATAAAGGTGCCCCAAGGAGTGGTAAAGTTGTTTTCTTTTTGTCTTCTTCCATTACTGATATTTGATTGTATCCTGAATATCCATCAAGCATAGAAATTATCTTTGCGCCGACAACCTTTTGTAAGATATAATNTTTCTTGGAATCAAAAGAATATAGATCATGATATGGTCTAGTAATGACCAACCCTAATTCTTCCATCACCACCTTAGGCATGAAATTATGCGAAGCACCAGAATCCATTAAGCAATTATGCAGTATCTTGTCATGGATATTTAGTGAAATGTAAAATGGTGGAGAGGCATCAATTGTGTCTTCAATGTGAGGTCCAATAGTAATGGCAGGGTTTTCATCTTCAAGGTTGACTGTATCTGAGAAGGTGAAATGAGATGGAGCTTCTAGAGCCTCAAGGACAGTTTTTCTGAATGGTTATGTTTTCAGAAGTTCTAATAATGGTACTGGAATCTTGATTTTGTTGATTTCATGTTCTAAATTGAAAGCATAAACATTTTTATCTGGTTCCCTTATGTCAGTAGTTATATCTTTGATAGGTTGCTTCAATGAATGATCCGCTTGAACATTGGGAACACCTTTGATTGTCTCAGTGTTAACTGAAGTATTGGCTTTATTTGTAGAAATAGGTATATCTACTTTAGGTGCTTGGGAACCAGATCTAAGATTGTACCTTTTCCCTGTAAGTTCATGCTGGACAATCTTCTCTCCATCCCCTTCCTCAAACTGATTTGCAATCAAAGTATCTTCATATTCTTCCTGTGTCACATGTAGAGGAGATGATTCAGAATCATTCAAATGAACTACAGGGTCTTCTTCTGTACCATCATTATCTTCATCCTCATCTACTGCATTATTCTGAAAAGGAGGTAACACCTTTTGGTCATCTTGATTTTTTCTTTCTCTTGGTAAAATTTGAGGTACATTGTTTGGTCTCCTGAACTGATTTGGATTTCTGTAACTGCCCTCCTGTGCAGGTCTATTGGGTTGTTTTTGTTCCATCTTCAACCTTGCCATCTCAGATGTCAAAGTTTTCAACATCTTAGTCATTTCATCCATTTTAATATCGGATGTTGAATTAGAAGATGAAGGCAACTCTTCCTTTTTGTTTTTTTCTATCTCTGTCACTTCTGGACTTCAATTTGTCTGCTGCTAATATGTTTGATTCTACTTCAATAGTTGCATCTTGCATTAGGCTGAGGGTAGTGGCCCTTCTTTCCCTAAGCAACAAGGAAAATTCAGCATCGAATGCATTGTCAAAAGTGATTTTCGTTGATGTCTCTGAAGGTTTTATCTCCTCTGGAATTTTACCATACATGAGGTTGAACCTTTTGGTAAAATCAGGTATTGATTCTCCTTATTTACTCCTTAAAGCACCAAATTCAGTAAGGTAATATTGAAAGTCTTTTTTATCTACCCATCAATTGAGAAACGCCTCATCTAAAGCTACAATATCAACTATTGAATTAGCAGGCAAACTACTAAACCACTTTCTTGCTTCCCCATTTAAACTATGTACGAATAATCTCATCCATACATCAGCATGCTCTACATTGAAATTGTTTGAAAAACTATAAAATGAACTCAAATGCTCTTCAGCAGTAACTAATCCATCTCCATTAAATCTGGACAAATATCTCATACAATCATTTGGTGGAAAAGCATACATGACTTGAGGAAGTACCAGGGGAGCATACCTAGCTGCAACTATTTGGTCCATTCTATTTGCGGCCATATTAGCTGTGTTTAGAGCTTGGGGAGTAAGCAAGATTGGTGATCATGCGGTTGAAACAATCCCTTGTATATTACAACTTATATGTATTGTCCCTGAACCTTGTCTTTCAACAGATGGAGATTTCTCTTCTGGACTATGATCAACTAATGGACTAAGAAACAGAGGATTATCAAAATACCAATAATGTGCTCTGAGATATTCAAATGAGAAAGATTCACAAGATGATGAAGAAGTCTTTGTTTCACTCTTAACACTTGCGCTGGGAACTCTCAAATTTCCAGTTTCAGACAAAAAATATGGATATTCCTATTTAATAAGTTCAATAAGCAACTTCCTTTGTTCTGAATTTAATTCTGAAACATTTGTTGGGAATGAAACTATATCAGAGTCAACAACAGGCTTAATTTCACTTTCGGGTTTCAAATCTTCGTTTGCTTGGGTTTTAACGTTTTCAAAAGATTATTCCTGAGAATTTTCTGAAAATAATTTCCCTTTTGAATGTGAAGACTGACCAGGAAGAACTTTAGGCTTTCTTAGTATTTTTTCAGGATCTGGCACTGCTGCTACAGGCTCGGGATCTGGATTTTTCCTTGTTACTAGTCCCTTATTTGATGGTGGAGGATTTTGAGGGATCTTAGGTCCTTTACCTTCTTTTTTAGGAGCCAAAATTACCACAGAGGAGTTGCCAGGTGAATAATCACTATCTTAGAAAATGTCCAAAATCTTGTTCACCATCAAGATCTGAATCTAAACTTGTCGTTTCCCCAGGGAAGATATCTTTGTTTCTTCGTCCCCGGCAACGGCGCCAAAAATGTTAGTCCCTAAAGTTTCACTCGACTGCTAAGGGCAAGCTAGGGCATCATTGATTTATTGCAAAAGCGTTTTGAGGGTTTTATGATTGGGTTTTTTGAGTAAGGTGGTTTGAAACTGGTTTCAAGGTAACAA
>JZKD02S1770429.1:40179-75660 GCA_000966675.3 Picea glauca
ACTAGGGTTTTAATCAGGACTTGATGGAACAAACTGCCTTTAGCATTAGTGGAAATTGACTGCACTTTCTTGGACATTTTTGTCAAACTTTTAAGCAGAAAATAAGGAAGATTTATAGGGTAATCATCATTTAGATGCATCAGTATTCTGATATGGTAGATGTAGACCAATGAAAACCTCCCTTCGCAGGTGATGTATCTGTGAATCACCACCAGAGTAGTGTGCCATTCGGGTTGAACCCAGCTGCGAGGTATTCCCCTTCTTCAATCTGGATTCTGCTTATCTGGAAGGAGGAATTGATTTACAAATTCAGTAACCACGTGCTCCTTCTTCCACCATCTTTCCCCTCCAACCACGAGCTCGTAAGCCTTTGCAATAGTCTACTCTATCACTAACATCAACATCTTACCGATTTCAACCTCGTGACCATCGAAGTTCAGAGAAAATTCCATGGAAACCTGCTCATCATAACCTTGAAATGTGGTGAGGAACTCAAACCACCCGGCGTCTCTGAATCTTTGGGCCATCTGAGGATAGGCTTCAAGAAGTTTGGCACCTTCTGGTTCTATTCTGGCGACTTGTCCGCTCCTCTTTGGCGCCTTTAAACTCAATTTTGCAATTGTCGTCCTCGGGTTCCAAATTCACCACCGAAAATTATTAGTGTATTCCGTTGCTTTGAATGGATACCTGCATTTCTCCTTACAAGGCTGAATTAAGCCAACTTGAACAGGTAACATATAATGATCATCAAGCAACAGGTGATTTTGAAATGAACCCTACATGCGTGCATAGAAATTATATTCTGAAATTGTTGGATTTGGAAATGATTGCCAAGCTTTCGTGGGAGCACACGAATTCTCAATTCATGAATCGTGTCATCATAACTAAATCGGGATGGCAGGCGTAATTTATGGGATGATTATTTGGCGCTACGGGAATAGGCTTATTCCTGTAGCACGTTTGACAACTTGAAATTTTAAAATTCAAACGGCATAAAAGGAGACACTTCAATTTTAAGCAATGTCTTTTCAAAATCAAACTTAAATAAATCATCAAAGACTATAATGCAAGGCATGAAATACCAAAATCTAAAAATGGAAAACAATTGAAAACGGAAAATGAGGAATGGGTAAGGAGGGTTTAGGACAAGGGTTTCTCACTAAACCAAGACAAAATTAGAGACTAACATTGGCTCCTTCTGGGGATGGAGTTTTGATACTAAACTCCAAGAGCTGCAGACCATTACCTTTCCTTTATCTCTGATTCATTGATTCCCCTGTGACTATCTGTCTGGCCTGCTGAAATTTAATGAGTTGAAAAATCCTTCTTTGTACATCATTGGGTTCTTCATGTTCTTCTTGCAGAAACTTCAAGACTGGCAGGCCCAATTGAGTTGGGAGGATAGCTTCCGTGCCATATACCATCTGGAAGGGAGATTTCCCAATAGCTTTCTTGTTGCTGATGTGATCATCCCATAGAGAAAACTTTAACTTGAAATCCCATGATTTTTTATTTGCTGCCAACAATTTTTTGATAATCCTTACCAGTGTCTTATTGGAAGATTCAGCCAATCCGTTCCCCTAGGGGTAGTAGGGAGTAGAATGAACCAATTTGATATTGTATTTATTGCATAATACAAGCATGGAATTTGACTTAAAAGCCTGTGCATTATTAGTGACAAAAGTTTTAGGAAAAATAAACCTGGAAAAAATATATCCCTCTAGAAATTCCATGATTACCTTGTCTGTAGTATTTCGAGTCGAAATTGCTTCTATACACTTTGTAAAATAATCGGTTGTCGTAAGAATCCATCTATGCTGCCCTGATGAGGTGGGATTAATCTCTCCAATGAAATCTAATCCCCACTGTTGGAACGGTCTATGGGCAATGATTGGTTTCAAAGGAAGAGATATAAGTTTATGCTTCCCGGAAAATTTCTGACAAGGTTCACATGCCCTGACCTGAGCAAAAATATCTAAGAATAGAACTGGCCAGTAATAGCCTGCTCTAAGAATTTTGAAGGCAGTCGCCTTCCAATGATGATGACCTCCACAGACACCATGATGCAAATCTTGAAAGATTTGTTTAGCCTCCTTTTAGTCCACACATCTCAACAGAAAACCGTTGGGATCTTTCCAAAACAGGATCTGATAAACAATACAATATTTTACAGCTGTCAACTTTAATGATCTGTATTTTGATTTATCCAACTCTGGGGGAGATTGAAAATTCAGCAGAAAAAATACGATGTCTTTGTACCATTCTAAAGAAACATACTTGTTTATTTGTAAATCAATTTCTTCAATCTGGACAGAAGAGTCATGTGTCATGTCTGAAAGATGGTATAATCCAATTGCTTTGTAATTGGATTCTGCCATTAATTTGGCGAGGCCTTGTCTCTTTATCAGCTGGGTAGGCTTTATGGTGAGATTGTATTCCAAGATTTTGGTTATCCATTTTCCCCGCTTACCTTCACAATCAAGCTAAACCAATATTTCTTTGACTACACTGCTTGGGACATAAGCAGTAATTTTTTATTGAATAATATACACTATGAAAGATTTTAAGGCCTTTACTAAGGCATAGGCCTGTTTTTCTATTAGATTATACTTCAATTCAGAATCCCTGAGGGTTTTGCTAAAGAATGAGATAGGCTACTCGTAGCCTTGCTCATTTCTTTGCAAAATAACAACAACTATGGTATTTTATGATGCAAATGAAAAGATCATGAACTCTTTAGAAAAATATGGGCTAATTAGAACAGGTGCCTGAACAATAGCCTGTTTGATCCTTTCGAAGGATTCTCTTGCCTCCAGTATCCACCTAATTTCTGCATCCTTTTTCAACATGTCAGTGATGTTTTTGGCAATCTCTGCAAAGTTAGGTATAAACCTCCTTAAAAAATTAATCTTACCAATGAAGGACTGAATTGACTTTTTATTTCTCGGAATGTCGATTAGCTGAATAGCCTTTACTCTTTCTGGATCTATTTTAATTCCTTCCGGCGAAACGATGTGTCCAAGAAGCTTACCTTCATCCATGGAAAAATGTGATTTTTTGGGATTAAGTGATATGTCGTACTTCCTTCATTTCTCAAAGCTCTGCTTCAAGAGTTGTAAATGTTCTTCATCTGATGCTGAAAATACAGTGATGTCATCAAGGTAAATCACCACAAACCTGTCTTTCTCGCCAACGAAAGCTATATCCATAGCTCTTTGAAATGTAGCTCCAACGTTCATCAACCCAAAAGGCATCTTTTTGTACATAAAGGTGCCCCAAGGAGTGGTAAAAGCTATTTTCTTTTTATCTTCTTCCATTACTGATATTTGATTGTATCCTAAATTTCCATCAAGCATAGAAATTCTCTTTGTGACGACAACCTTTTGTAAGATATAATCCATTTTTGGTAATAGATAATTGTCTTTCAGAGAACACCTGTTTAGATTCTGGAAGTCTACACAGAGCCTTATCTCTCCGTTCTTTTTCCTGACGGGCACAAGGTTCGCTACCCATTCTGAGTATCTTAGTGGCACTATGATTTTTGCTTCTAGAAACCTCTTCAACTCCTTTTCTATTATTGGTAACAATAAAGGATTGAATTGCCTAAATTTTTGTTTTACAGGTTTTGATCCAGGTTTCAGAGAAATTTTATGCTGAATAATTTCTGTATCAAACACTTTCAGATCTTCATAAGACCAGGCGAATATATATGAATATTGTTTCATTAATTCAATATATGTTTCCTTCTACTTTTTTGACAATTTCCTAGATACCTTTACCAACTTGGGATTTGCATCTGAACTAATGTCATAGTCTTCCACATATGTTTCTTCTGTTTGGATAACAACCTTCCTGGAGACATCATTATGATCGAACAACCTTTCTAATGGAACCAAACCCTTAGGCAAATGGTTTGCCTTCAATTCGATGATATTGTGACCAACAATAGTATCTTGAAGAATTTCTGCAGTGTGTATTTCTGCTTCTGCATCTTCGTCATCTTGACCAATTGAAATATTAGAAAACTCTTCAATGGTTTTCAAAAATCTCTGGATTTCCTCATCATCTTTAAAAACCTGCCAATGTTTTATATTATCCGTAATTGAAGGTATGTGTCTGACTTCAATTTGAAACTTCAGATTAGGAAACATCGTAGTTTTAAAGTTGCTTGTTGCAAATGATAAAGAGTCAGCCTGCTGATTTAAATCCCTGTGAACAAAAGTACTATTGAATGCCAAGAAGAAATTATCCACATAATCCCACACCTCATTTCTGTATTGTTTCAATCTTTGTTGTTTGGTTTGATATATATTTCTAACCTGGTGAATAATAAGTTCAGAGTCTCCAAAAACAGACAACTTATTTATTCCCTTGTCTCTTGCAGCTTTCAAACCTAACAACAAAGCTTCATACTCACTGATGATATTAGTGGTGTCAAATTCAAGTTTATATGACATTGGAATAACTTCCTTGGTAGGGGAAATGAAGACAATACTAGCTCCGAAACCTTCTTTAGAACAAGCCCCATCAAAATACATTTTCCAAACAAAATGGTCTTCACTATCTCCTACTGCAGTTATTGACTTTCTGACTGATACTTCTGTCATTTCCTCATCCATATGAAAAATAGAAGAACCCATATCATATTCTACAACATATATAGGATGATTAGTGGGATTATTGTGATCACTTACCAAATAAGCCAGTCTGATTTCTCTGTATAATCTTCGTTGTTCTCCACCAAAAACAGGTATGGTTGCATAGCTTAGGTCCATTTGCAGAGTGCCACCTACCTTTTTAGCCCAAGATCTTGAAAGAAGCATCCCAAATTTTGGTGGTATGTCAGCCATGATAACATCTAACAACACGCTCTTCATAGGTAATTGAGAAAGAGTTACAACCACATCTTTCATAAGCCCAAGACATTTGAATTTCTTGGAATCAAAAGAATATAGATCATGATATGGTCTAGTAATGACCAACCCTAATTCTTCCATCACCACCTTAGGCATGAAATTATGCGAAGCACCAGAATCCATTAAGCAATTATGCAGTATCTTGTCATGGATATTTAGTGAAATGTAAAATGGTGGAGAGGCATCAATTGTGTCTTCAATGTGAGGTCCAATAGTAATGGCAGGGTTTTCATCTTCAAGGTTGACTGTATCTGAGAAGGTGAAATGAGATGGAGCTTCTAGAGCCTCAAGGACAGTTTTTCTGAATGGTTATGTTTTCAGAAGTTCTAATAATGGTACTGGAATCTTGATTTTGTTGATTTCATGTTCTAAATTGAAAGCATAAACATTTTTATCTGGTTCCCTTATGTCAGTAGTTATATCTTTGATAGGTTGCTTCAATGAATGATCCGCTTGAACATTGGGAACACCTTTGATTGTCTCAGTGTTAACTGAAGTATTGGCTTTATTTGTAGAAATAGGTATATCTACTTTAGGTGCTTGGGAACCAGATCTAAGATTGTACCTTTTCCCTGTAAGTTCATGCTGGACAATCTTCTCTCCATCCCCTTCCTCAAACTGATTTGCAATCAAAGTATCTTCATATTCTTCCTGTGTCACATGTAGAGGAGATGATTCAGAATCATTCAAATGAACTACAGGGTCTTCTTCTGTACCATCATTATCTTCATCCTCATCTACTGCATTATTCTGAAAAGGAGGTAACACCTTTTGGTCATCTTGATTTTTTCTTTCTCTTGGTAAAATTTGAGGTACATTGTTTGGTCTNTGAGGGTTTTGCTAAAGAATGAGATAGGTTGCTCGTACCCTTGCTCATTTCTTTGCAAAAGAACAACAACTATGGTATTTTCTGATGCAAATGAAAAGATCATGAACTCTTTAGAAAACTTTGGGCTAGTTAGAACAGCTGCCTGAAAAATAGCCTGTTTGATCCTTTCGAAGGATTCTCTTGCCTCCGGTATCCACCTAATTTATGCATCCTTTTTCAACATGTCAGTGATGTTTTTGGCAATCTCTGCAAAGTTAGGTATAAACCTCCTTAAAACATTAATCTTACCAATGAAGGACTGAATTGACTTTTTATTTCTCAGAATGTCGATTAGCTGAATAGCCTTTACTCTTTCTAGATCTATTTTAATTCCTTCAGGCAAAACGATGTGTCCAAGAAGCTTACCTTCCTCCATGGCAAAATGTGATTTTTTGGGATGAAGTGATCTGACGTACTTCCTGCATTTCTCAAAGGTTTCCTTCAAGTGTTGTAAATGTTCTTCATCTGATGCTCAAAATAAAGTGATGTCATCAAGGTAAATCACCACAAACCTGTCTTTCTCGCCAACAAAAGCTATATCCATAGATCTTTGAAATGTAGCTCCATCGTTCATCAACCCAAAAGGCATCTTTTCGTACATAAAGGTGCCCCAAGGAGTGGTAAAGTTGTTTTCTTTTTGTCTTCTTCCATTACTGATATTTGATTGTATCCTGAATATCCATCAAGCATAGAAATTATCTTTGCGCCGACAACCTTTTGTAAGATATAATCCATTTTTGGTAATGGATAATTGTCTTTCAGAGAACACCTGTTTAGATTCTGGAAGTCTACACAGAGCCTTATCTCTCCGTTCTTTTTCCTGACGGGCACAAGGTTCGCTACCCATTCTGAGTATCTTAGTGGCACTATGATTTTTGCTTCTACCAACCTCTTCAACTCCTTTTCTATTATTGGTAACAATAAGGGATTGAATTGCTTGAATTTCTGTTTTACAGGTTTTGATCCAGGTTTCAGAGAGATTTTATGCTGAATAAATTTTGTATCAAACACTTTCAGATCTTCATAAGACCAGGCGAATATATCTGAATATTGTTTCATTAATTCAATATATGCTTCCTTCTGCTTTTTTTGACAATTTTCTGGATACTTTTACCAACCTGGGATTTGCATCTGAACTAATGTCACAGTATTCCACATCTATTTCTTCTATTTGGATAACAACCTTCTTGGAAACATCATTATGATCGAACAACCTTTCTAATGGAACCAAATCCTTAGGCAAATGGTTTGTGTTCAGTTCAATGATCTTGTGACCAGGAATAATATCTTGAAGAATTTTTGCAGTGTGTATTTCTGCTTCTGCATCTTCGTCATCCTGATCAATTGAAATATTAGAAAACTCTTCAATGGTTTTCAAAAATCTCTGAATTTCCTCATCATCTTTAAAAACCTGCCAATGTTTTATATTATCCAGAATTGAAGGTCTGTGTCTAACTTCAATTTGAAACTTGAGATTAGGAAACATCAAAGTTTTAAAGTTGCTTGCTGCAAATGCTGAAGAGTTAGCCTGCTGATTTAAATCCTTGTGAACAAAAGTAATATTAAATGCTAAGATGAAATTATCCACATAATCCCACACCTCATTTATGTATTGTTTCAATCTTTGTTGTTTGGTTTGATATATGTTTCTAACCTAGTGAATAATAAGTTCAGAGTCTCCAAAAACAGACAAATTATTTATTCCCATGTCTCTTACAGCTTTCAAACCTAACAACAAAGCTTCATACTCACTGATGTTATTAGTGGTGTCAAATTCAAGTTTATATGACATTGGAATAATTTCCTTGGTAGGGGCAATGAAGACAATACCAGCTCCAGAACCTTCTTTAGAACAAGCCCCATCAAAATACATTTTCCAAAAAAAACAGTCTTCATTATCTCCTACTGCAGTTATTGACATTATGACTGATACTTCTGCCATTTCCTCATCCATATGAAAAATAGAAGAACCCAGATCATCTTCTACAACATATATAGGATGATTAGTGGGATTATCGTGATCACTTTCCAAATAAGCCAGTCTGATTTCTCTGTATAATCTTCATTGTTCGCCACCAAAAATAGGTATGGTTGCATAGCTTAGGTCCATCTGCAGAGTGCCACCTACCTTTTTAGCCCAAGATCTTGAAAGAAGCATCCCAAATTTTGGTGGTATGTCAGCCACGATAACATCTAACAACACACTCTTCATAGGTAATTGAGAAAGAGTTACAACCACATTTTTCATAAGCCCAAGACATTTGACTTTCTTGGAATCAAAAGAATATAGATCATGATATGGTCTAGTAATGTCCAACCCTAATTCTTCCATCACCACCTTAGGCATGACATTATGCGAAGCACCCGAATCCATTAAGCAATTATGCAGTATCTTGTCATGGATATTTAGTGAAATGTAAAATGGTGGAGAGGCATCAATTTTGTCTTCAATGTGAGGTCCAATAGTAATGGCAGGGTTTTCATCTTCAAGGTTGACTGTATCTGAGAAGGTGACATGAGTTGGAGCTTCTAGAGCCTTAAGGACAGTTTTTCTGAATGGTTTTGTTTTCAGAAGTTCTAATAATGGTACTGGAATCTTGATTTTGTTGATTTAATGTTCTAAATTGAAAAAATAAACATTTTTATCTCGTTCCCTTATGTCAGTAATTCTATCTTTGACAGGTTGCTTCAATGAATGATCCGCTTGAACATTGGGAACACCTTTGATTGCCTCAGTCTTAACTGAAGTACTGGCTTTGTTTGTAGAAATAGGTATATCTACTTTAGGTGCTTGGGAACCAGATCTGAGATTGTACCTTTTCCCTGTAAGTTCATGCTGGAAAATCTCCTCTCCATCCCCTTCCTCAAATTGATTTGCAATCAAAGTATCTTCATATTCTTGTTGTGTCACATGTAGAGGAGATGATTCAGAATCATTCAAATGAACTGCAGGGTATTCTTCTGTACCATCATTATCTTCATCCTCATCTACTACATTATTCTGAAAAGGAGGTAACACCTTTTGGTCATCTTGATTTTTTCTTTCTCTTGGTAAAATTTGAGGTACATTGTTTGGTCTCTTGAACTGATTTGGATTTATGTAACCGCCCTCATGTGCAGGTCTATTGGGTTGTTTTTGTTCCATCTTCAACCTTGCCATATCAGATGTCAAAGTTTTCAACATCTTAGTCATTTCATCCATTTTAATATGGGATGTTGAATTAGAAGATGAAGGCAACTCTTCCTTTTGATTTTTTCTATCTCTGTCACTTCTGGACATCAATTTGTCTGCTGCTAATATGTTTGATTCTACTTCAATAACTGCATCTTGCATTAGGTTGAGGGTAGTGGCTCTTCTTTCCCTAAGAAACAAGGAAAATTCAGCATCGAATGCATTGATAAAAGTGATTTTAGTTGATGTCTCTAAAGGTTTTATCTCCTCTGTAATTTTACCATACATCAGGTTGAACCTTTTGGTAAAATCAGGTATTGATTCTCCTTGTTTCCTCCTTAATGCACCAAATTCAGTAAGGTAATACTGAAAGTCTTTTTTATCTACCCATCGTTTTAGAAAGGCCTCATCTAAAGCTACAATATCAGCTATTGAATTAACATGCAAACTCCTGAACCACTTTCTTGCTTCCCCATTTAAACTCTGTACAAATAATCTCATCCATACATCAACATGCTCTACATTGAAATTGTCTGCAAAACTATAAAACGAACTCAAATGCTCTTCAACAGTAACTGATCCATCTCCATTAAATCTGGGCAAATATCTCATATAATCATTTGGTGGAAAAGCATACATGACTTGAGGAAGTACCAGGGGAGCATACCTAGCTGCAACTATTTGGTCCATTCTATCTGCGGTCATATTAGTTGTGTTTAGAGCTTGGGGAGTAAGCAAGATTGGTGATGTTGCGGTTGAAACAATCCCTTGTATATTACAAGTTATATGTATTGTACCTGAACCTTGTCCTTCAACAGATGTAGATTTCTTTTCTGGACTATGATCAGCTAATGGACTGAGAAACAGAGGATTATCAAAATAACAATAATGTTCTCCAAGATCTTCAAATGAGAAATATTCACAAGATGCCGAAGAAGTCTCCGTTTCACTCTTAACACTTGTGCTGGGAACTCTCAAATTTCCAGTTTCAGACAACAAGTATGGATATTCCTATTTAATAAGTTCAATAAGCAATTTCCTTTGTTCTGAATTTAATTCTGAAACATTTGTTGGGAATGAAACTATATCAGACTCAACAACAGGCTTAATTTCACTTTCGGGTTTCAAATCTTCGTTTTCTTGGGTTTTAATGATTTCAGAAGATTCTGCTTGAGAATTTTCTGAAGATAATTTCCCTTTTGAATGTGAAGACTGACCAGGAAGAACTTTAGGCTTTCTTAGTATTTTTTCAGGATCTGGCACTGCTGCTACAGGCTCGGGATCTGGATTTTTCCTTGTTACTGGTCTCTTATTTGATGGTGGAGGATTTTGAGGGATCTTAGGTCCTTTGCCTTCTTTTTTAGGAGCCATAATTACCACAGAGGAGTCGCCAGGTGAATAATCACAGTCTTAGAAAATGTCCAAAATCTTGTTCACCATCAAGATCTGAATCTAAACTTGTCGTTTCCCCAGGGAAGATATCTTCGTTTCTTCATCCCCAGCAACGACGCCAAAAATGATAGTTCATGAATTTGCACTCGACTACTAAGGGAAAGCTAGGGCATCATTGATTTATTGCAAAAGTGTTTTGAGGGTTTTATGATTGGGTTTTTTGAGTAAGGTGGTTTGAAACTGGTTTCAAGGTAACAACACAATATGAAAAACAAGATTAAAACAGAGTATATCCCATTGACTGAATAATAGGTAAACACAAATATGGATTAAACCATTTAAGAAAAAGGAAGGTGAAGCCTTCAATTTGTCAACTTCACCAAAATTCTTGCCTCAAAATATCATAAAGAAACAAGATGTTCACTTTGATATCAAACTTGAAAAATAATCTTTACAGTAAAATTTTCACTGTATAAATTAAGAGTCAAGAATGAAAAGCATTGCAATCTGAATATGAATTCAAGCATGAATAAAGAAATAACAGAGTAGAAAAAGAGGGTGAAACCATCCATATGCATTTGCTATTAAGTGTCAAATTGAACATAATGCCTTTACAATGTGCTTCAAAAAAAGGTCCCTTGGGTCTCCAATTTTTTCACCTCCACATGGTTTGTCTTCTGTCTATTTAAACTATCTATAAAACTTCCATATCCTATTATCTAGAACAAATTTAAATGATTATAATCGAAAAGTATCCAACTCCTAAAGTAATTCACTCAAAATGAGCTTCTACCCCCCCAAAATAGTTCACAGGTCAACAGCTTGATATAACAAACATTGCCAACATTACATTTGACTCTACAAAATAGGGATTTTGTTTGACTCTGTAAAACAGATCGAAGTCTTAGCATCTCCCTAATCAAAATGAATAATCTTTGCAATATCTCCTTTAGAACCTTTAAACAAAATTGTAACAAATCTTCATGTTACCTTTAGGTTAAAATCGCAGCAGTGGCTTTGGCGTTTTTTTGCTTGAGCTTCGTGGTTAACACAACAATGTGCCAGTAAAGTCTAAAATTAATTTCCCTGAGTTCCTTAAGCAATGCCCTTTTCTCCTTCTTCTTCTTTTTAAGACTTTGAATCCTTTCTTGCTGGCGAGCATTCCACTGTTCTATCTGCACCTTTTCCTTTAATTGTTTTATTGTTTTCTGAAACTCCTTAATCTTTTCCTTATCAGTTCTTATCTCAACCCTGAATGCTGAAAAATCTTCAGAAGGTGCAATTTCATTCAAATTTAAGGTAACACTAGCTTCCTTGGCTTTAACCTGGTATTTTGAGATTAATTCTGAGCTATGTTCTTCTTCAGAACTTTATAAATCTAAAGCTCCAGGTACATCTGGTAAGTAATCTGAGTCTTCCAAGTAATCCTATTTTTCTTCAGGCAATTCACTGAAGCCTTTAGCCATCTCATTAGCTTTTTCTAATCTAGTTGAAGCTCTCGTTACAGGGCCTGTAGGTGGTGTAAGTATTTCCTTTCCTTTGCTGACAGATTTTTTGGGAAATGGGGTCCTTTTTGCTCTTTTCCTAGTGCTTGTTTCAACATCCTCAGAATCATCTTCCATGATTATGGTGTTTTCTTCTTTGATTGACGAATTGAACATTGCCTTTGACTTCAGCCTATACTTATTAGTAACCCTGGTCAAATTTCTCCGAGGATTCTGTGATACACACACGCCTTTATCCTTTTTTCCTTTGATTGCAACGCTCCTTTTGCTGGTCGATGGCATTTTAGACTTGAATGTAGTTTGAGCAATGAGATCATTATCTGACTCTGTCTCTCCTTTAACATCTTCCTCAGGAAGCATTTCAATTTCGGGCTCCCATCTATGTCTCTTACTTATGCTCTTCTTAATTACCTTGATATCAGAAGATTCATCTTTCACAGGGTTTTCATCAGAAATATCTCGACTCTGTTTGATACTTTTCCTTCCTCTGCCCTTTTTCTGCTTATTGGATTGAGTGATAGGTTTTAAGGATTGCGTAAGCCAGTTCCAGCGCTTCTGTAATTCGTTCAGGGAAGACATGACTAGGGTTTTAATAGGGACTTGATGGAACAAACTGCCTTTAGCATTAGTGGAAATTGACTACACTTTCTTGGACATTTTTGTCAAAATTTTAAGCAGAAAACAAGGAAGATTTAAAGGGTAATCACCGTTTAGATGCATCAGTATTCTGATATGGTAGATGTAGACCAATGAAAACCTCCCTTCGCAGGTGATGTATCTGTGAATCACCACCAAAGCAGTGTGCCATTCGGGTTGAACCCAACTGCGAGGTATTCCCCTTCTCCAATCTGGATTCTGCTTATCTGGAAGGAGGAATTGATTTACAAATTCAGTAACCACGTGCTCCTTCTTCCACCATCTTTCCCCTCTAACCACGAGCCTGCAAGCCTTTGCTATAGTCTACTCTGTCACTAACATAAACATCTTACCGATTTCGACCTCGTGACCATCGAAGTTCAGAGCAAATTCCATGGAAACCTGCTCATCATAACCTTGAAATGTGGTGAGGAACTCAAACCACCCGGCATCTCTGAATCTTTGGGCCATCTGAGGATAGGCTTCAAGAAGTTTGGCACCTTCTGGTTCTATTCTGGCAACTTGTCTGCTCCTCTTTGGTGCCATTAAAATCAATTTTTCAACCGTCGTCCTCGGGTTCCAAATTCACCACTTGCAATTATTAATGTATTATGTTGCTTTGAATGGATACCTGCATTTCTCCCTACAAGGTTGAATTAAGCCAACTTGAATAGGTAACATATAATGATCATCAAGCAATAGGTAATTTTGAAATGAACCCTGTGCGCGTGCATAACAATTATATTCCGAAACTGTTGAATTTGGAAATGATTGCCAAGCTCTCGTGGGAGCACACGAACTCTCAATTCATGAATCATGTCATCATAACTAAATTGGGATGACAGGCGCAATTTATGGCATGATTATTTGGCGCTACGGGAACAGGCTTATTCTTGTAGCGCGTTTGACAACTTGAAATTTTAAAATTCAAACAACATAAAAGGAGACACTTCAATTTTAAACAATGTCTTTTCAAAATCAAACTTAAATAAATCATCAAAGACTATAATGCAAGCCACGAAATACCAAAATCTAAAAATGGAAAACAATTGAAAACAGAAAATGAGGAATGGGTAAGGAGGGTTTAGGACAAGGGTTTCTCACTAAACCAAGACAAAATTAGAGACTAACATTGGCTCCTTCTGGGGATGGAGTTTTGATACTAAACTCCAAGAGTTGCAGACCATTGCCTTTCCTTTATCTCTGATTCATTGATTCCCCTGTGACTGACTGTCTTTTATTTTCAGCATAACTGTAAAAACAAGTCCATTGGGTATATGGAGTCTTTATTGAAAGGAAACCTATTGTACTAACTCTAACCTGTCAAATCTTTAGATGAAATAATGCTTCAAGAACCTCCCATTCACTGGGCCCCCAAAAATTTTAGTGTTATCTAAATTATGTAGGAGAAAAGTGTTATTGTTCATTACCTTGGTTATCCCGAAAGGACCATACCATAGATTATCGAACTTTCCGTGTTTTTCTTTATCTTCTCTCCTGGCATCCCATCTCAACAATAAATCCCCTTCATTGAAAACATCTTTCTTAGTTCGTTTATCAAATGTAGCCTTGATTGTGTTCTGATGAGCAACAACTTTCTGGTTAACCTATTCTTTGCCCTGCTGAACTTTAATGAGCTGAAAAATCCTTCTTTGTACATCATTGGGTTATTCCTGTTCTTCTTGCAAAAACTTCAAGACTGGCAGGCCCAATTGAGTTGGGAGGATAGCTCATGTGCCATATACCATCTGGAAGGGAGATGTCCCAATAGCTTTCTTGTTGTTGATGTGATCAGCCCATAGAGCAAACTTTAACATGGAATCCCATGCTTTTTTATTTTCTGCCAGCAATTTTTTGATAATCCTTACCAGTGTCTTATTGGAAGATTCAGCCAATTCATTCCCCTAGGGGTAGTAGGGAGTAGAATGAACCAATTTGATATTGTATTTATTGCAGAATACAAGCATGGAATTTGACTTAAAAGCCTGTGCATTATCAGTGACCCATTTTTTAGGACAACCAAACCTGGAAAAAATATATCCCTCTAGAAATTCCATGATTACCTTGTCTGTAGAATTTCGAGTCTGAATTGCTTCTATCAACTTTGTAAAATAATCGGTGGTCATAAGAATCCATCTATGCTGCCCTGATGAGGTGGGATTAACCTCTCCAATGAAATCTAATCCCCATTGTTGGAACGGTCCGTGGGCAGTGGTTGGTTTCAGAGGCAGAGATAGAAGTTTATGCTTCCGGACAAATTTCTGACAAGGTTCACATGCCCTGACCTGACCAAAAATATCTAAGAATAGAACTGACCAGTAATACCCTGCTCTCAGAATTTTGAAGGCAGTGGCCTTCCAATGATGATGACCTCCACAGACACCATGATGCAAATCTTGAAATATTTGTTTAGCCTCCTTTTCGTCCACACGTCTCAACAGGAAACTGTAGGGATATTTCCAAAACAGGATCTGATCAACAATACAATATTTTACAGCTCTCAACTTTAATGATCTGTATTTTGATTTATCCAACTCTGGGGGAGATTGAAAATTCAGCAGAAAAAATACGATGTCTTTGTACCATTCGGAAGAAACATACTTGTTGTTTATTTGTAAATCAATTTCTTCAATCTGGACAGAAGATTCATGTGTCATGTCTGAAAGATGGTATAATCCAATTTCTTTGTAATTGGATTATGTCATTAATTTGGCGAGGCCTTGTCCCTTTATCAGTTGAGTAGGCTTTATGGTGAGATCGTATTCCAAGATTTTGGTTATCCATTTTCCCCGCTTACCTTCACAATCAGGCTAAACCAATATTTCTTTGACTGCACTGCTTGGGACATAAGCAGTAATTTTTTATTGAAGAATATACACTATGAAAGATTTTAAGGCCTTTACTAATGCATAGGCCTTTTTTTCTATTAGATCATACTTCAATTCAGAATCCCTGAGGATTTTTCTAAAGAATGAGATAGGTTGCTCGTAGCCTTGCTCATTTCTTTGCAAAAGAACAACAACTATGGTATTTTCTGATGCAAATGAAAAGATCATGAACTCTTTAGAAAAATATGGGCTAGTTAGAACAGGTGCTTGAACAATAGCCTGTTTGATCCTTTCAAAGGATTCTCTTGCCTCCGGTGTCCACCTAATTTCTGCATCCGTTTTCAACATGTCAGTGATGTTTTTGGCAATCTCTGCAAAGTTAGGTATAAACCTCCTTAAAAAAATAATCTTACCAATGAAGGATTGAATTGAATTTTTATTTCTCGGAATGTCGATTAGCTGAATAGCCTTTACTCTTTCTAGATCTATTTTAATTCCTTCAGGCGAAACGATGTGTCCAAGAAGCTTAACTTCCTCCAAGGTAAAATGTGATTTTTTGGGATTAAGTGATATGTCGTACTTCCTTCATTTCTCAAAGGTCTGCTTCAAGTGTTGTAAATGTTCTTCATCTGATGCTGAAAATACAGTGATGTCATCAAGGTAAATCACCACAAACCTTTTTTTCTCGCCAACGAAAGCTATATCCATATCTCTTTGAAATGTAGCTCCAACGTTCATCAACCAAAAAGGCATCTTTTAGTACATAAAGGTGCCCCAAGGAGTGGTAAAAGCTGTTTTCTTTTTATCTTCTTCCATTACTAATATTTGATTGTATCCTGAATATCCATCACACATAGAAATTATCTTTGCGCCAACAACATTTTGTAAGATAAAATCCATTTTTGGTAATAAATAATTTTCTTTCAGAGAACACCTGTTTAGATTCTGGAAGTCTATACAGAGCCTTATCTCTTCGTTCTTTTTCCTGACAGGCACAAGGTTTGCTACCCATTATGAGTATCTTAGTGGCACTATGATTTTTGCTTCTAGCAACCTATTCAACTCCTTTTCTATTATTGGTAACAATAAAGGATTGAATTGCCTAAATTTATGTTTTACATGTTTTGATCCAGGTTTTAGAGAGATTTTATGATGAATAATTTCTGTATCAAACACTTTCATGTCTTCATAAGACCAGGCGAATATATCTGAATATTGTTTCATTAATTCAATATATGTTTCCTTCTGCTTTTTTGGCAATTTCCTAGATACTTTTACCAACCTGGGATTTGCATATGAACTAATGACACAGTCTTCCACATCTGTTTCTTCTGTTTGGATAACAACCTTCCTGGAGACATCATTATGATCGAACAACCTTTCTAATGGAACCAAACCCTTAGGAAAATGGTTTGTCTTCAGTTCAATGATCTTGTGACCAGCAATAGTATCTTTAAGAATTTCTGGTGTGTATTTCTACTTCTGCATCTTCGTCATCTTGATCAATTGAAATATTAGAAAACTCTTCAATGGTTTTCAAAAATCTCTGAATTTCCTCATCATCTTTAAAAACCTGCCAATGTTTTATATTATCTGGAATTGAAGGTCTATGTCTGACTTCAATTTGAAACTTCAGATTAGGAAACATCGGAGTTTTAAAGTTGTTTGCTGCAAATGCTAAAGAGTCAGCCTGTTGATTTAAATCCCTATGAACAAAAGTAATATTGAATGCCAAGAAGAAATTATCCACATAATCCCACACCTCATTTCTATATTGTTTCAATATTTGTTGTTTGGTTTGATATATGTTTCTAACCTGGTGAATAATAAGTTCAGAGTCTCCAAAAACAGACAACTTATTTATTCCCATGTCTCTTGCAGCTTTCAAACCTAACATTAAAGCTTCATACTCACTGATGTTATTAATGGTGCCAAATTCAAGTTTATATGACATTGGAATAACTTCCTTGGTAGGGGAAATGAAGACAATACCAGCTCTGGAACCTTCTTTAGAACAAGCCCCATCAAAATACATTTTCCAAAAAAAACGGTCTTCACTATCTCCTAATGCAGTTATTGACATTCTGACTGATACTTCTGCCATTTCCTCATCCATATGAAAAATAGAAGAACCCAGATCATCTTCTACAACATATATAGGATGATTAGTGGGATTATCGTGATCACTTACCAAATAAGCCAGTCTGATTTCTCTATATAATCTTCGTTGTTCGCCACCCAAAACAAGTATGGTTGCGTAGCTTAGGTCCATCTGTAGAGTGCCACCTACCTTTATAGCCCAGGATCTTGAAAGAAGCATCCCAAATTTTGGTGTTATGTCAACCACGATAACATCTAACACCACACTCTTCATAGGTAATTGAGAAAGAGTTACAACCACATCTTTCATAAGCCCAAGACATTTGACTTTCTTGGAATCAAAAGAATATAGATCATGATATGGTCTAGTAATGTCCAACCCTAATTCTTCCATCACCACCTTAGGCATGACATTATGCGAAGCACCAGAATCCATTAAGAAATTACGCAGTATCTTGTCATGGATATTTAGTGAAATGTAAAATGGTGGAGAGGCATCAATTTTGTCTTCAATGTGAGGTCCAATAGTAATGGCAGGGTTTTCATCTTCAACGTTGACTGTATCTGAGAAGGTGACATGAGTTGGAGATTCTAGAGCCTTAAGGACAACTTTTCTGAATGGTTTTATTTTAAGAAGTTCTAATAATGGTACTGGAATCTTGATTTTGTTGATTTCCTATTCTAAATTGATAGCAGAAACATTTTTATCTGGTTCCCTTATGTCAGTAGTTCTATATTTGACAGGTTGCTTCAATGAATGATTCGCTTGAACATTGGGAACACCTTTGATTGCCTCGGTCTTAACTGAAGTACTGGATTTCTTTGTAGAAATAGCTATATCTACTTTAGGTGCTTGGGAACCAGATCTGAGATTGTACCTTTTCCCTGTAAGTTCATGTTGGACAATCTCCTCTCCATCCCCTTCCTCAAACTGATTTGCAATCAAAGTATCTTCATATTCTTCTTGTGTCACATGTAGAGGAGATGATTCAAAATCATTCAAATGAACTACAGGGTCTTCTTCTGTACCATGATTATCTTCATCCTCATCTACTGCATTATTCTGAAAAGGAGGTAACACCTTTTGGTCATCTTGATTTTTTCTTTCTCTTGGTAAAATTTGAGGTACATTGTTTGGTCTCCTGAATTGATTTGGATTTCTGTACCCGCCATCCTGTGCAGGTCTATTGGGTTGTTTTTATTCCATCTTCAACCTTGCCATCTCAGATGTCAAAGTTTTCAACATCTTAGTTATTTCATCCATTTTAATATCGGATGTTGAATTAGAAAATGAAGGCAACTCTTCCTTTTGATTTTTTCTATCTCTGTCACTTCTGGACTTCAATTTGTCTGCTGCTAATATGTTTGATTCTACTTCAATAACTGCATCTTGCATTAGGCTGAGGGTAGTGGCTCTTCTTTCCCTAAGAAACAAGGAAAATTCAACATCAAATGCATTTTGGCAAAAGTGATTTTAGCTGATGTCTCTAAAGGTTTTATCTACTCTGGAATTTTACCATACATCAGGTTGAACCTTTTGGTAAAATCAGGTATTGATTCTCCTTGTTTCCTCCTTGAAGCACAAAATTCAGTAACGTAATACTGAAAGTATTTTTTATCTTCCCATCGATTGAGAAAGGCCTCATCTAAAGCTACAATATCAACTATTGAATTAGCAGGCAAACTCCTAAACCACTTTCTTGCTTCCCCATTTAAACTCTGTACGAATAATCTCATCCATACATCAACATGCTCTACATTGAAATTGTCTGTAAAACTATAAAACGAACTCAAATGCTCTTCAGCAGTAACTGATCTATCTCTATTAAATCTGGGCAAATATATCATATAATCATTTGGTGGAAAAACATACATGACTTGAGGAAGTACCAGGGGAGCATACCTAGCTGCAACTATTTGGTCCATTCTGTCTGCGACCATATTAGCTGTGTTTAGAGCTTAGGGAGTAAGCAAGATTGGTGATGTTGTGGTTGAAACAATCCCTCGTATATTACAACTTATATGTATTGTCCCTGAACCTTGTCTTTCAACAGATGGAGATTTCTCTTCTGGACTATGATCAGCTAATGGATTGAGAAACAAAGGATTATCAAAATAACAATAATGTGCTTCGAGATCTTCAAATGAGAAAGATTCACAAGATGACGAAGAAGTCTTTGTTTCACACTTAACACTTGTGCTGGGAACTCTCAAATTTCCAGTTTTAGACAAGTAGTATGGATATTCCTATTTAATAAGTTCAATACGCAACTTCCTTTGTTCTGAATTTAATTTTGAAACATTTGTTGGGAATGAAACTATATCAGACTCAACAACAGGCTTAATTTCACTTTCGGGTTTCAAATCTTCACTTTCTTGGGTTTTAACGATTTCAGAAGATTCTGCCTGAGAATTTTCTGAAGATAATTTCCCTTTTGAATGGGAAGACTGACCAGGAAGAACTCTAGGATTTCTTAGTATTTTTTCAGGATCTGGCACTGTTGCTACAGGCTCGGGATCTGGATTTTTCCTTGTTATTGGTCTCTTATTTGATGGTGGAGGATTTTGAGGGATCTTAGGTCCTTTTCCTTCTTTTTTAGGAGCCAGAATTACCACAGAGGAGTCGCCAGGTGAATAATCACAGTCTTAGAAAATGTCCAAAATCTTGTTCACCATCAAGATCTGAATCTAAACTTGTCGTTTCCCCAGGGAAGATATCTTCGTTTCTTCGTCCTCGGCAATGGCACCAAAAATGTTAGTCCCTAAAGTTGCACTCGACTGCTAAGGGCAAGCTAGGGCATCATTGATTTATTGCAAAAGCGTTTTGAGGGTTTTATGATTGGGTTTTTTAAGTAAGGTGGTTTGAAATTGGTTTCAAGGTAACAACACAATATGAAAAACAATATTAAAACAGAGTATATCCCATTGATTGAATAATAGGTAAACACAAAGATGGATTAAACCAATTAAGAAGAAGGAAGGTGAAGCCTTCAATTTGTCAACTTCACCAGAATTCTTGCCTCAAAATATCATAAAGAAACAAGATGTCCATCTTGATATCAAACTTGAAAAATAATCTTTATAGTAAAATTTTCACTGTATAAATTAACAATCAAGAATCAAAAGCATTGCAATCTGAATATGAATTCAAGCATGAATAAAGAAATAACAGAGTAGAAAAAGAGGGTGTAACCATCCATATGCCTTTGCTATTAAGTGTCAAATTGAACATAATGCCTTTACAATGTGCTTCACAAAAAGGTCCCTTGGGTCTCCAATTTTTTCACCTCCACATGGTCTGTCTTCTGTCTATTTAAACTATCTATAAAACTTCAAGATCCTGTTATCTAGAACAACTTTAAATGACTAGAATCGAAAAGTATCCAACTCCTAAAGTAATTCACTCAAAATGAGCTTCTACCCCACAAAATAGTTCACAGCTCAACAACTTGATACAAAAAACATTGCCAACATTACATTTGACTCTACAAAATATGGATTTTGTTTGACTCTGTAAAACAGATCGAAGTCATAGCATCTCCCTGATCAAAACGAATAATCTTTGCCATATCTCCTGGAGAACCTTTAAACAAAATTGTAACAAATCTTCATGTTACCTTTAGGATAAAATCACAGTAGTGGCTTTGGCGTTTTTCTGCTTGAGCTTCGTGGTTAACACAACATTGTGCCAGTAAAATCTAAAATTAATTTCCCTGAGTTCCTTAAGAAATGCCTTTTGCTCCTTCTTTTTAAGACTTTGAATCCTTTCTTGCTGGCGAGCATTCCACTGTTCTATCTGCGCCTTTTCCTTCTTTAATTGTTTTATTGTTTTCTGAAACTCCTTAATCTTTTCCTTATCAGTTCTTATCTCAACCCTGAATCTTGAACAATCTTCAGAAGGTGCAGTTTCATTCAAATTTAAGGTAACACTAGGTTCCTTGGCTTTAACCTGGTATTTTGAGATTAATTATGCGCTATGTTCTTCTTTAGAACTTGATGAATCTAAAGCTCCAGGTACATCTGGTAAGTAATCCGAGTCTTTCAAGTAATCATGTTTTTCTTCAGGGAATTCATTGATTCCTTTAACCATCTCTTTAGCTTTTGCTAATCTAGTTGAAGCTCTCGTTATAGGGCCTATAGGTGGTGTAAGTATTTCCTTTTCTTTGCTGACATATTTTTTGGGAAATGGGGTCCTTTTTGCTCTTTTCCAGGTGCTTGTTTCAACATCCTTAGAATCATCTTCTATGATTATGGTGTTTTCTTCTTTGATTGATGGATTGAACATTGTCTTTGACTTCAACCTATACTTATTAGTAACCCTGGTCGAATTTCTCCAAGGTTTCTGTGATATACACACACCTTTATCCTTTTGCCCTTTGATTGCAATGCTCCTTTTGTTGGTCGATGGCATTTCAGACTTGACTGTAGTTTGAGCAACGAGATCATTATGTGACTCTGTCTCTCCTTTAACATCTTCCTCATGAAGCATTTCAATTTCGGGCTCCCATCTAGGTCTCTTACTTCTGCTCTTCTTAGTTACCTTGATATCAGAAGATTGATCTTTCACAGGGTTTTCATTAGAAATATCTCAACTATGTTTAATAGTTTTCCTTCCTCTGCCCTTTTTCTGTTTATTGGATTGAGTGATAGGTTTTAAGAATTGCGTGAGCCAATTCCAAGGCTTCTGTAATTCATTCAGGGAAGACATGACTAGGGTTTTAATCAAGACTTGATGGAACAAACTGCCTTTAGCATTAGTGGAAATTGACTGCACTTTCTTGGACATTTTTTTCAAACTTTTAAGCAGAAAATAAGGAAGATCTAAAGGGTAATCATCGTTTAGATGCATCAGTATTCTGATATGGTAGATATAGACCAATGAAAACCTCCCTTCGCAGGTGATGTATCTGTGAATCACCACTAGAGCAGTGTGCCATTTGGGTCGAACCCAGCTGCGAGGTATTCCCCTTCTCCAATCTGGATTCTTCTTATCTGGAAGGAGGAATTGATTTACAGATTCAGTAACCATGTGCTCCTTCTTCCATCCACCATCTTTCCCCTCCAACCACAAGCCTACAAGCCTTTGTTATAGTCTGCTCTGTCACTAACATCAACATCTTACTGATTTCGACCTCGTGACCGTCGAAGTTCAGAGCAAATTCCATGGAAACCTGTTCATCATAACCTTGAAATGTGGTGAGGAACTCAAACCACCCGGCGTCTCTGAATCTTTGGGCCATCTGAGGATAGGCTTCAAGAAGTTCGACACCTTCTGGTTCTATTCTGGCGACTTGTCTGCTCCTCTTTGGTGCCATTAAACTCAATTTTGCAACCGTCGTCCTCGGGTTCCAAATTCACCACCTACAATTATTAGTGTATTTTGTTGCTTTGAATGGATACCTGCATTTCTCCCTGCAAGGCTGAATTAAGCCAACTTGAACAGGTAACATACAATGATCATCAAGCAACAGGTGATTTTGAAATGAACCCTGCATGCGTGCATAGCAATTATATTATGAAACTGTTGGATTTGGAAATGATTTCCAAGCTTTTGTGGGAGCACACAAACTCTCAATTCATGAATCGTGTCATCATAACTAAATCGGGATGGCAGGCGCAAGTTATGGCATGATTATTTGGCGCTACGGGAATAGGCTTATTCTTGTAGCGTGTTTGACAACTTGAAATTTCAAAATTCAAACGGCATAAAAGGAGACACTTCAATTTTAAACAATGTCTTTTCAAAATCAAACTTAAATAAATCATCAAAGACTATAATGCAAGCCATGAAATACCAAAATCTAAAAATGGAAAACAATTGAAAACAGAAAATGAGGAATGGGTAAGGAGGGTTTAGGACAAGGGTTTCTCACTAAACCAAAACAAAATTAGAGACTAACAGATACCTTGCTGGTTTTTGCAGGTTCAGATCTGGTTTAGAGGGGTTTTGGCTACCCAAAGGCATTCACACAACACTCAAAGATCCCCCAAGGGATTGGTAGTTATTTCTCAACCTTGCTCCTTCAATTTCCTAGTATTTTCATTAATTTTTCTCCTTCTTTGCTTGCTTGTAGTGGCTCACATTTGTGGGAGGAAAAGGGTACGACCCCCTCCCACGTGTGAACCTTGGGTAGTTAGGGTTTTAGTCTAGATCTTGATTTTTATCTTGCTTTTTGTCTTTCTCTTGCTAGACGTGAGGGTTTGTGAGATAAAAGGTATCTCCTAAAGCCTAGGACATGGGGTAGGGCTTGCTTGCTTGTCTTTTGGTTTTGCATGTTTCTCTTTCTTCTTTTTGCTTCTTTGTTTGCTTCTTTGTTTCCTCAATAATTTCTTAATAAGCAAGATAATTAATTGCCTACCTTGTTGGGAGAGGAATACCCCAAAATGTTAGGTTAGGGTTTTAATTTGTGGTTAATGATCTAAATGCTATAATGTTCTAATATTCTAGATCTAGATCTAATACACTTAGTAATTCTCTAGCTTAAGCCTATTGGGAACCTAAATCAACTTTTTTAGATCTCATGCATGCTTAGTCTTCTACAAATGCTTATTTTTATGTTTCATGCTTAGATCTATGAACTAAATGCTTAACTAAGTGAATGGTGTTTTGTTTATTGCATAGATCTCTTGATGTCATATGCTTAGAGTAACTTATTTCTTTAAAGTTGATAAGTAGGCACACACAAATCTTCTTCTCTTTCACACTTGATGCTCTTATTTAAATGCTATTGAACATGGTATAAGTGTGATTATATATCTTCTATTGGTTGACAAGTTGTTCTTGCCTTTTGTTATTTATCTTCAAGATATCTAAATTGTGCATTTTAGTGACGCATATATGTGTTAATGCTCTTGATCTTGCAACTTAATCAACACATTTTAAAGGCTAAAGTGAGTTTCGGCCAAGTCACTAAATCACCATTAAAAAGTGTCATAAAATCTTTAAAACACTCCTAAACACTTCTAAAAGTCTACCTAACTAATATATAAACTTAATAGACTCTTTAGGGTACCTTAGATCACCATCTAAAACGGGGCTTGAGAAAAACAACGGAGGGTGTAGGCAGAGGACTGTCTCACGGCACACAGGATGTGTCCTCTCCGGGAAGTACTCTTGTTTTGAGCTAACCTATGAAGCTAGGGTGGCAACACTTATTGAGCATCCAACAGTTATTTGGCAATAGGAGGAGGAGGCTTTGGTGAAAGCTTAATAAAATTTGAAAACCTTAAGAAAGCTTAACAATTTAACCCATGACTTAACTCTTTAAAACTACTTGTGGGTTTAATATTTAAGGGTGGTTGGTCTTCATCTCTAATACTTGTGCTTTTATTTTCTTCGTCTTAATGTATTGATGATGATGATCTTGATGCTTTGATGATAATGTGATGTGATGCTTTAATCTCTTGATATCCTGCACAAACACAAATAGATAATTGGTTAGCTTGTTGTTGTAATCTATCATTCTTTAAATTGCATATCTTGTAACTATTTTGAGTTTAATTATTCTTTGTAAGTAATATTGTGATCTACTTGTAACGAACACCCCTCTAACTTAGTTGACCCCTTGCCCAATCTTTAGGCACTAGTCTTAGTTGTCCTAGGAAAAGGCTTGACTTACATACTACCCCTTGCATCTTGCATGGATGCTTGTGCATCTTAGGAATAGAATCCCCCAAACCTTGTAAATAATTAAAACTAACTCTTAGAACTTAACTCTAAAACTAATCTAGAAACTAGGGACTACCCCCCTTGGCTTCCCTAGGAGTGAGCCTAGATGGAAGAGGTTCCGGATAAAGTGACAACGTGGGTTATGAACCTAGGCATTGTGCCTCCAAGGACACACTAAGTGAGTCAGACTTAGCTCACGTTTGCAAGTGTGTATTAGGACGACAACATATTTGGCACTGTTGCCGGGGATAAGTCATTTATCCTTGGTCCTAACGACTTAACTTAATTCTTTAAGAACTAAATAATAAAATCTTTTAGGCCTTAAAACTTCTTTGAACCTGCATTGGTTATCTTTGTGTGATTTCTATCTAAGTGGCGACTCCATTGAAAAAATCTAGCAAGTGTACTACTAGGAGCACTTCACAAGGAGTGGTTTATTCTTTGTCGGAAGCTGAAAAGGTTTATAAGAGAAGATTAAACCGCTTAGCTCCTAGGAGGCTACTTGAAAGTCTTAGGGAGGAAGAACTCAACAATATCCAATACTTGTTCCAAACTAATAATCAACCAACTTTTAATAATCCCATTAATAACACTAACGTTCTAATGGCCACCTTTATGAGTCCTTTGAACTTTGCAGCAATCCAAGGTGCCCCTCACACTGTTCCTCAGAAAGCCATTGATAAATTGCCTATCTTCCATGGGAACAATGTTATAAGTGCCAGCTCTCACATCTCAAGTTTTCATAGGTGTGTTGTGAAGTATTGTGGAGGTCATAATGAAGAGGATGTAAATATGACCTTGTTTGTGTATTCATTGGAAGGAAATGTTGTCGAGTGGTTTAAAGATTTTCCTACAAACAAGTTTAACACCCTTAATGAAATACTGGATGAATTTAGAAAAAGATGGGGTGATCAGAAAGAACATAGGTTTCAGTTGGGTGCACTTACCACCAACCATAAAAAAGAAAATGAAATAGTGGTAGATCTCAACAAAAAAATTAATATCTTGGTAAAGAGCCTTCATAAAGATGTCAAGCCCCCCGCTGCTACAATTTTGATTTATTATATAGAGGCTTTTGAGGGAGAAATGAGGTATGCCTTACGGGATAAGGATCCTCAAACTTTACCAGTAGCACAAGAAACAACTTTAAGGATTGAACAAAATATGCTTGAGGCTATAAAGTATAATATTCCTGGTTTTACTAGAGGGCCTTCTTCCCAACCTTACGAGGAGAAGAAGAAAAATGTCGAAAGTCAGAAATCCTCTAATGATGGAATTAAGGAGCTCATTCAATTGATTAAACAAATGGAAATTAATCATGATAATCAATTGAAGCAACATGCCAATCAGGTCAAACAAATGGAAGTGAACCATGCCAATCAAATAAATGCTTTGCAAAATAGATTGATCACAATGGAGAGGTCTAATAGTAATAGGCAACAACATAAGCCAAATGATAAGTGGCCAAGGAGACCTCCTAAAAATGATCAAAGGCCACCAAATCCTTTTGAATCCACCAACTTGGTGGATCATCACCATATGCCTTATTGTAGACCTTGTGGTGAGTTTCATGAGGAATCAACCTGTCTAGTTTTCCTTGAGGAGTGTAATAATGACTATGAAGACCAAGGAAATGAACAAGTGAGCATGTGTAATGATAGTTACTATGGTAGCAAGTATGATTGGATGGATGTTAATGATTATGGAAGTAACGAAAACTTTATGAGTGGTAATATTGATAAAGCTACAGAAAAGTATGAGCCCAAGCCCACACCCCAACATGTTGCAGAAATGGCTAAGTATAGAGGCATAACATACCAAAGGAATGGAAACAAAAGTCAAAATAAAGGTCAAACCAATGTTCCCAAGGTATCTCCTCCTAAGTCTAAAGTGCCAACTAATACAGATTTAAATATACACTTAGGTGGATGGTTGAGTAATGCAAAGATGTTAGTGCCAGTATCAGAACTCATGAAGATTCCTTCACAAAAGGAAAAGCTACTTAAAGCCATAGATGAACCACCCAAGAGTCTTATTGAAAAACAAATAGCCTCGACTTACCAGGATGCACCAGTGATTTTACAGAATTGGGATAGGAAGAATGAAAAGAATTTGTCTTTCTACCTTTCCTTACTTGTGAGCGACAAACTGTTACACAATTGCATGCTAGATTCAGGAGCAACCTCAAATGTTATTACTAAGAAGGTGATGGAACAATTGAACTTAAGAATATCAAGACCTTATCATAACATTTGTGCCTTGGATAGTCAAACAATAGAATTGCATGGATTGATTAAAGGTTTGCAAGTATACTTAGCATCATTTCCGGACATCATGTTTGAAATGGATATTGTGGTAATTGATGTGCCGGATGTGTGGGGAATGTTATTAAATAGAAAAGAAGCTGCGGACTTGGGTGGTAGTTTACAAATGGATTTATCTTATGCTACTCTCCCTACCCCAAATGGAAGTACTTTTAAGTTGAATAGGGAAGTGTATAGGAAGTATCATGTTGAAGATCCCAATAATCCCAAAAATGAATTAAAGTGGACTGATGAAGGTCTTGGTAACTATGCCATCTTGTCTAATTCTATTGTTCCTTTTGAATAAACAATTAAAGATAATGAATTAGACAAGGTGTGGTACATGAACTTTGATGGTTCTTTTTCTAGAGAAGGAAAGGGTGTCGGAATTGTGCTTCAGTCTCCAAGTGGTAAAATGTTGAAATTTTCTTATAGGTTGGAGTTTGATGCAACTAATAATGTGGCTGAGTATGA
Source organism: Picea glauca (assembly GCA_000966675.3). Lineage (NCBI taxonomy): Eukaryota > Viridiplantae > Streptophyta > Pinopsida > Pinales > Pinaceae > Picea > Picea glauca. The sequence goes on from JZKD02S1770429.1 coordinate 68,043, forward strand.
GGCTTTACTCCTTGGTTTGGAACTTTGCAGAGAAAGGGGAATAAATGTCTAAATATCAAAGGGGATTCATACTTGGTCATACAATAGTTAAATAACAGGTTTGCTTGCAGGTTAGAAAGATTGAAAGGGTATAGGAATGCAATTTGGAACTTAATGAATGATTTAGATGCTATAGACTTGATTGCAATTCATAGAGAACAGAATTCAAAATCCGATGAACTTGCAGTGGCAGCTTCCACACTACAACTTCCAGACAGTTTGATTGATGAGAATATTTCAGTAGAATTCATTTTTAGACCCTCGGTCCCGGATAACAGGGACCATTGGCAAGTTTTTGATGATGAAAAACAGGTGGTCAAATTTTTACTTCACATCCATGAATTTTTAGACTTAGGCATAAGTTTGAAAGAGGAAGGTTGCAATTACACTGGAAATGATGATGAGGTGAAAGAACTACCTAAACGAATGGTTTCTTCAGAAAAGAATTTTGATAGACATGATGGTCATAAGCAAAAGGATGAAACAAAGAAAAAACTATGTGATTACCTTGAAGTTAATATTGGAACTAGTGAAGAGCCTAAGTTAATAAAAGTAGGCAAGACTACCCCTATAGACAAAATAAATGAAATTGTTAAGTTATTAAAAGAATAGAGGAATGTCTTAGCCTTTAGCTATGATGAACTCAAAGTCTACAGGGAGGATGTGATTCAACATGTGATTCCTCTTAAGGAAGGTACCAAACCCTTTAGACAGAAGTTGAGGCAGTTAAACCCCAAGTTAGCTCCTTTGGTTCAGAAGGAGTTACAGAAAATGTTAGAAGCAGGGATCATTGCACAGACTAGACATGCTTCTTGGTGTTCGAATATGGTAGTTGCCAGGAAAAAGACGGGAAATATTCGGATATGCATCGACTTCAGGAATTTAAACATTGCCTGCACAAAAGACCACTATCCCCTACCCAAGATGGAAACTTTACTTCTACAAGTTACAGGTTCAGGAATGATTTCCATCCTTGATGGTTTCTTAGGTTATAATTAAATCAGATTAAAAACAAAGGCTAGGCATAAGACTATTTTTACTACTCCATGGGGAACTTTTGAATATCTTAGAATGCCATTTGGTTTATCAAATGCTGGAGCTACTTTTCAAAGGGCTATGGATTATGCTTTCAGGGGGTTAATTGGTAAATTGATTGAAATATATCAAGATGATTTAATGGTATTTTCTAAGGATGGTAAAACTCACATTGACCACCTTAGGCAAGTTTTGGACAGATGTAGAGAGTTTGGAATCTCTCTAAATCCTGCTAAGTCAGTCTTTGGGGTGATTGAAGGCAAATTATTGGGCCACATCATAACTAAAGATGGGGTTAAATTAGACTCGGAAAGAGTTGAAGCCATTGGTAAAGTGTCTTTGCCAACAACAAAGAAACTTCTTCAATCCTTCTTAGGACAAACCAATTTTGTCCATAGGTTCATTCCTAACTATGCTGAAATCATGAAACCTATATATAAGCTACTTAAGAAGGATGTAAACTTTGAATGGACTGATTAAAGTAAACAAGCTTTTGAAAGTATAAAGACTGTCATATGTGAAGCTCGAGTCCTTATTAGCCCGGACTATGAGAAAGACTTTCAGATTTTCTCTTTTGCTTCTAAAAACACTATTGTTGGTGTGTTGCTTCAGAAAAATGATCAAGGCTATCATCAACCTATTGCATATATGAGTAGGGCCTTGCAAAATTCAGAACTAAAGTATCCCATGTTTGAGAAACAGGCATATGCCTTAGTCAAATCCCTCAAACATTTCAGAGTCTTCATTAGATATTCCAAGGTGATTGGTTATGTTCCTAATTCTACGGTTAAAGACGTTTTATCTCAAGTGGAAGGATTAGACTCAAGGGGTAGATGGATTGCTAAAATCCAAGAGTATGATTTGGAAATTAAACCAACAAAATTGATTAAGGGCCAAGGCTTGGCGAAAATGTTGATAGAAAGTAATGAGAAAGCCTTGGATATGGTTAACCAAAACAATAATGAAGAATGGCATCCTAACTTATTGAAACTTGAACAAGCAGATTGGTACACATACATCATCTTCTATCTTAAGAATCTAACTTGTCCAGGGCATCTAGTAGGACACAAGAAAAGGGCTTTAAGATTAAAATCTTCTAAGTATGTCCTTACTAGAGATGGATTAGGATGGAAAAATCTTGATGGAATTATCCATAGATATGTGGATGACGTAGAGTCAAAGAAACTAATGGATGAATTCCATGGAGGGTTTTGTGAAGGACACTTTGCTGCTAAAACTACTACCCACAAAATCCTTAGAGCAGGATATTATTGGCCCACTATATTTTCAGATGTACATCAGCTTGTTCGGAAATGTGAGCCATGTCATCTTTTCACAGGAAAGAAGAAATTAGTTGCACTCCCCTTACAACCAATAGTGGTTGAAGCGCCTTTTCAGCAGTGGAGTTTGGACTTCATCGAGAAATTTAATGATAATTCAAGTAAAGGTTTTTCATGGGTTCTCACAGCTACAGATTACTTTACAAAATGGGTTGAAGCCATTCCTACAAAAACAACAACTGAAAAGGTGGTGATGGATTTCCTTGAAGACAGAATCATAATTAGATTTGGGGTCCCATAAAAAATAGTGACAGATAATGCCAAGGCCTTTTGTTCAACCGAGATGTCATCCTTTTGTTTCAAGTATGGTATTATCTTATCACATGCAACAGATTAATATCCCCAAGGAAATGGTCAGGCAAATTCAAGTAATAAAAACTTAACGACCATTGTTAAGAAAATAGTTGGTAAAAATAAAAAATCTTGGGATGGTAAAATCAAACATGCATTATGGGCCGACAAAATAACAAAGAAAACAACTATTGGAAAGAGTCTCTTTGAGCTAGTATATGGATTGGAGGCTAAGTTGTCAGTGCACTTTAGACTTCCTACTTATGGGTCAGTTGAGGACACTTCCGCATAGCAGGATGCAGTTCAAAACAGGGTCAATCAGATCATTGAGTTAGATGAAATTAGACGAAGGGCTTATGATCAGAATTGCAGGAATCAGATTAAAGTTAAGAAAGCTTTCGACAGGTCAGCCAAACAAAGAGATTTTATGGTTGGTGATACAGTTTTGTTATGGGATAAAGACAGAGAGAAACCTAGAAAACACAGAAAATTTGACAGTTTATGGCTAAGGCCATATTTGATTAGAGAAATAACACGACCGAATTCTTTTCATCTCAGCTATTTGGATGGCGAGCCCATTAACATTACAAGAAATGGGCAACAACTCAAACTTTTCTTCAGATGAGGGGCAACTTGGTGTCCAAAGAGACACCCTTTGTAACATATCTCTAACCCTTTTCCTTGTATTTTATTTTTTGTATTGTTTCATTCATTATGCAAATGTATACTTAGAAGAAAAAAACTATACTATAAATTTCATTTGTTGTAAAATATTGATGTTGTATGTTAGTCATTTCATTATGTAAATGTTGTATATAGCATTCATTGATTTAATAGTATATACATGTATTCTCATGTTGGTTATTGGTGAGCACTCTGTTGTAGGTGTTGGATACTCGTATGCTCTTCGTCTCGAGTGAGAAGATCAAACACACGTCCCCACGTGGAGCCAGATGTTGACCGCCTCTCCAACACAGGTGGTCAACTCCATGTGCCATGAAGAGATGCATCATCAGATGCATATTTGTCAAAGACTTTGGTTCTACAGGGCATGTTTGGCCCCAACACTTCTTTTTGTATCTGGAATTTCCGCACCCCTGCGTGGGTTAATAATGTAATAGGTCTACATGAGTCATGTCTAGGTCAGTTACCTTGGGATCGGTTCACTAGGAGAGTTCCTTTCACTGAGGGTTTTTTATCCTCAGGTTATCAATTGGGCTTTTCATCCCCCTTGATTTCCCTTGAGTTTGTCCCTCACACTTGCAATAATTCCTCCAAAGTGGTGAATGACGTTGGAGTGTCAGTTAGTCTAAAACAACAATTTTAATTGCTAACGTCCAAACATGGCAAAAATGTAAAAATTGTAATAATGAGTTAGAGGATGCAAAATGATGGAATAAAGGTTAGAGAGAGACCCCCTGAGCATAACATGACCCTCCCAACCTTTTCCAACCTATTCTAACCCCTTACCCACCCTCTACACTCAAAGTCACGCCCCCCTAGGGGGATTGAGGTTTTTCCTTTTTAATTAAATTTGTGACTTGGGTGTGGCCCCCTCTCTTGAGATTTCACTCCCTTTAGCCTCCACGTCATCCCTTAAGATAACCCCACTCCCTCTACTTCATTAATTCCCCTCAATTTCTTGTATCTCCCCCATGTGATGCGCCCTCTAAGAGGAGTTATACCCTCCCTCTCTAGAAAATTCCAAATAATTTTTTTTTTAATTATTTGTGACTCTTCACTTATCTAGCACGGATCCCATGCCTCTAACACACCCTTTTCTTGATCCCAACACTTTTTTTCACTCATCTACACCATAGATCTCTTGTGCAAACCCTAGATGGTGCGCCCTACCCTTGGGATCTCCACTTTTGCTTGGTGTTGGACACTTGGCATTGATCCAAGAGGGGTGAGTTTTCCTCTCCAAGTATAAAAGGAACCCTCCCCTCACTTTTTTTTTCATCATATCTTGAGTTAAGGTTATGCTACTTGATTTTCCACTCTCTCTCTCTCTTTGTTCCACATTTCCATCTTCTAGCTCTTTAGGGTTTTGGAGATAGTTTTTTCCAAGATCTTTTTTCTTGAGTAATAAAGAAACTTTGGAGGATTATTGGAAGAGTTATGCACTTGCTTCTTCTTGCCATACTTATGAGGTAAACTTGTTCTATTATTTTGTTTGGTGGTTGCATCCTTGGATCATAAGGTAAAATGTTATTTGGGTAGATCTAGTAATGCACATGCTTGTAGATCTATGTATTTGGATATGCTAGATAGGATTGAAATGTCATCTTATTAGTATATGCACATATTGTCTATTGTATGTCATCATTGTTCAAGGTTTTTGCAGGTTTAGCTTCAAGGGTTTCATTGGGACAACCTCAAGCAAGAAGGCTCCCTTGAGACACACTCAAACTCCATCTATTTCTTACCCTTACTCTTCGCTTATATTGTTGTTCACTTCCATATATTTCAGCTAACATAATCTAGTAAGATAGGTCATTTTATATCAAAAATTTCAAATTTTTCTGAAGAAAATTTTGTTCCCTAAAAAGGCAAAAGTTTTTCTTCATTTGTATATTGGTTGTGTGTCATTTCCAGCAAGGATACCTTGTTGGTTTTTGCAAGTTCAAATCTGGTTGATGGGGGTTTTGGCTACCCAAAGGCATCCACACAACATTCAAATACCCCTCAAGGGATGGGTAGCTATTTCTCAACCTTGTTCCTTCAATTTCCTAGTATTTTCATTAATTTTTCTCCTTCTTTGCTTGCTTGTAGTGGCTCACATTTGTGGGAGGAAAAGGGTACGGCCCCCTCCCACGTGTGAACCTTGGGTAGTTAGGGTTTTAGTCTAGATCTTGATTTTTATCTTTCTTTTTGCCTTTCTCTTGCTAGATATGAGGGTTTGTGAGATAAAGGGCATCTCCCAAACCCTAGGACGTGGGGTAGGGCTTGCTTGCTTGTCTTTTGGTTTGCTTGTTTCTCTTTCTTCTTTTTGCTTACTTCTTGCTTGCTTGTCAGATTGCTTTTTGGCTTGATTCTTTGCTTGCTTGTTTGTTTCCTCAATAATTTCTTAATAAGCAAGATAATTAATTGCCTACCTTGTTGGGAGAGGAATACCCCAAAAGGTTGGGTTAGGGTTTTAATTTGTGGTTAATGATCTAAATGCTATAATGTTCTAATATCCTAGATCTAGATCTAATGCACTTAGTAATTCTCTAGCTTAAGCTTATTGCGCACCTAAATCAACTTATTTAGATCTCATGCATGCTTAGTTTTCTACAAATGCGTATTTTTATGTCTCATGCTTAGATCTATGTGTTGAAATAATGTAACTGCAAAGAGTACTCTTATTATTGTTGATATATTATTCATGGGATCAATCCCCATTGTGGATTGATCATGTCGGTTATTATATTAGGACCAAATCCCCTTTTGTGGATTGGTCAACAGACAATTGTAATAGGCAGAATAAGAAGTCGACCCCAGCAGTTATTATTGAGACTAGGAAATATAATAAAGGTGGGTTTACCAACCCGGAGTGAGAAGTCAACCCTGCTAGTAAAGGCACTTCACACGTGCCAGCCTTGTATATATAGAGAGGCCAGTGCCTCACTTTGACATACAACTCACTTGCTCATTCTAAGAGGCAAGTTTCGATTTACTAGTTGGATAGAGAGAGAAGAGTGGCACATCTTTTGGAGAGGACTTTCTGTATTGGTTTGAGTTATCTCTTGACATTGTATTGACAATCTATAATAAGGAAGTTTTACTGGGTTTTCTTCCCCTAGAGGGTTTCCCAGGATAAATGTTGTCTCTTGTGAATGTGTATTTCTCAATGATCTTGTTCTTATGTTGTTGTTATCTATTGAAATGAAAAGAACTATAATAATGGCATAAACATTAACATGGTAATAGAGCCAACCTGAAGGAAGCATATTTTGCAAGAGAAAAACATCATTGTTGTTGTACCTGCAAATTAGGGTTTTTCAAAAGTGAAGCTTTTCGGCTCCAAAACCACCTAGAAAGTTGCGCCCTCCCCCAAGGATCATTTTGGCACCTTCAGCGCACCTTTTCAGTGGTTGAATCTCCCGGAAAGTGAAACCCTAGTTTCACAAAGTACAAGAAAACCAGAGTACCAAAGGTACCAAAAAACCATAAGCACCAGTCTAGAAATCCGCATATCAATTTTGGAAAGGCATAAGTTGAATTTTCTCAGATCCAAGTACACCAGGCTACTCGCCTCAGCCAAGCGCACCTCCTAGTAAGGTCAAAACTTGATTTTAAGCATTTTTCATTTTTGGTCATTTTTCATAGCCTCAAGTACAAGATGTCTGCAAGCACAAAGCTATTGAGAAACTAGAAGGCATAGACAACTTTCGTGCCTGGAAGTATAGGATCGGTCTGATCCTTGCAGAGAATGACCTAGCAAGGTTCATCAAAGCAAAAGTGTTGGAACCCGAAGATGTCATAGAGAAAGCAAAGCATCAAAAGGACTCAATCAGGGCTCAAAGAGTCATTGCAGATTCAATCAAAGACCACGTGATCCCTTATGTGTCATCCAAGAACACTCCAAAAGAGAAGTTTGATTTTCTAAGAAAATTATACAAAGGAAAGAACATCAACCGAAAGATGAACCTAAGATCTCAATTGAAGAATACAAAGATGCAGAAAGGAGAAACGATTCAAGAATATTTCTCCAGAATCTCAGAGATTAACGAACAATTAAAAGCAATTGGAGACACCATAGATTAAGACAAATTCGTAATGACGGCCCTAAATGGTCTTACAAGACCTTGGAATGCATTCATTCAAACAATATGTGCCAGAGCCATGAAGATGCAGTTTGATAGCCTATGGGAAGAATGCATCCAAGAAGAGACAAGGGTAGCTAACCGTGAAGCACTACTAGCAAG
>JZKD02S1770440.1:6798-17882 GCA_000966675.3 Picea glauca
TGTTGATCTTCTCTGCGCTTGTATTCCTGGTTAGAGCTCTGTAACCACTCCTTGATTTTACTATGGAGCTCCTGCATCTCTAATGCAAAATCTTCCTCTCCAACACTCCTGAACTCATTTTGCTCTAAGTATTTCAACTTAGATACTCCCCTTGGTTGCATTCCATACAATATTTGGAATGGGATCTTTCCTGTACTCCTATTAGGTGAGTCATTATATGCAAATTCCACTTGCATCATAATCTGATCCAATTGACTATGATGTTCAATGACCAAACTCCTCAATAAATTTCCCAAACTTCGATTTACTACCTCAGTTTGTCCATCCATCTGAGGGTGATATGCTGAGATAAAGGATAAATTTGTCCCCAAATTCTTCCATAGTGTCCTCCAGAAATGACCAACAAATTTGGTATCTCTGTCTGAAACAATAATCTTGGGTAACCCATGAAGTTGAACAATTTCTTTGAAAAACAGATTTGCAATGTGTGTTGCATCACTGGTTTTCTAACATGGAATGAAATGTTCCATTTTGGAAAATCTATTGACTACCACAAATATGGAATCACATCCTCTCTGTGTTCTCGACAGTCCCAACACAAAATCCATGCTTACTGCATCCCACAACCTCTCTGGTAATGGCAATGGTTGATACAACCCAGTGTTTTGTCTTTTCCCCTTTGCATGCTGGAAGATTCTACATTGGTTCACAAATTCCTGACATCTGTCCTCATTCTTGGCCAATAATACGAACTGTTTAGTTGTGCCAATGTTTTATCATGGCCAAAATGTCCAACTAATCCTCCACTATGCTTTTCCTTCAAAAGGTTTTCTCTCATGGAACTCTTCGGGATACACAACTGATTTCCTTTGAACAACAGTCCATCCTGAATCAGGTATTCAGTCCATTGAATTTTGTGTCTTCGAACGATATTCTCATATGTTTCATAAGCATCTTTAAAATCTGAATCATCCCTGTACATTTTCTTAAGGTTGTCAAAACCTAAGGTCTTCACTCGAAACTCCTGCAGAATCAAACATCTCCTGCTCAATGCATCGAAAAATTTGTTAGCATTTCCAGAAATGTGCTTTATAACAAAAGTAAAGTTCTGCATAAAATCAACCCATTTTTCATGTTTTTGGTTCAGTTTTTCCTATCTGGTTATAAACTGTAAGGCCTAGTTGTCGCTATACAAAACAAACTCTTTCGAAACCAGGTAGTGCCTCCATTTCTTCAAGGCTTGAATTACTGCATAAAACTATTTATCATACATGGAGTAATTTTTCTTTCCCTCGTTCAACTTCTTAATGAAATATGCAACTGGTCTATTGTCCTGACTCAAGACTGCTCCAATCACAAATCCACTTGTGTCACATATGACTTGAAATGTTTTGCTGAAGTCTGGAAGAACCATAACCGACTGCTTATTTATTTTCTCCTTCAACAACTTGAAACTTTTCTCTGCTTCCTCTGTCCAATGAAAATATTTATGTCTTTTCTTGATTGTGTCCATCATTGGTTCACAAATTCCACTAAAATTTCTGATGAACTTCCTGTAAAAACTGGCTAATCCATGGAAGCTTTTGACTTCAAAGATATTCCTTGGCAACGACAATTCTTTGATTGCTTTTACCTTCTCCGGATCCATATTCAACTCATTCGAAGAGATCACAAAACCCAAATAAATGAGTTCCGTCTTCATGAAAGACGACTTCTTCAGATTTATCAACAACTTCTCTTATTGCAACCTCCTCATCACAGAAGTTAAATGCTTCAAATGTTCTTCCTGAGTCTCACTGAAGATCAATATATCATCAAGATACACAATTACAAACTTCCCAATGAAATATTTCAAGACTTCGTTGATCAATCTCATAAAATTACTTCGCGCATTCGTCAAGCCAACTGACGTGACAAGCCATTCATACAACCCTTCATTTGCCTTGAATGCTGTATTCCATTCATCACCTTCCCTCATTCGAATCTAGTGATATCCACTCTTCAAATAAATTTTTGAAAAAAAACCTTGCTCCACTCAAGCAATCCATCAAGTCATCCATCTTGGGTAAAGAAAATCTGTACCTGATAGTGATTTTGTTTATAGCCCTCGAGTCTGTACACATTCTCCATCCGCCATCCTTCTTCGGACTTAACATTGTTGGTACAACACATGGACTCAAGCTTTCTCTAATCAACCCTTTGTCCATCAAATCCTGAACTTGCTTCTTAACCTCTTCATTCTCTTGTGGCATCAATATGTACGCTACTTTGTTTAGTAAAATCACTCCTAGTATAAGGTCAATGTGATGGCTTATACTCCCGATGGGTGGAAACGAACAAGGAAAATCGTCCACCACTATATCAATGGAATTCTCTAGCAGTTCCTGATTTTCCTCAGGTAGATCATCTATCGAAGTACTTGTCAAGATGACTCTAGGTTTTCTCACCACAACAAAATGCATTTCCTTCTCTTTTTTGACTTCATCCAGAAGTTCCTTCCCACTCATGAGAAGTATGGTATTTGTTGTTTCGCATTTCACGTTCTTGTCTTCAATTAGCAGCAACATATGCGTCCTACCATTCTTTTCCAAGGTGTAAGTGTTTTTTCTTCCATCATGAATAACATTTCTGTCATATTTCCAAGGTCTCCCCAACAAAAGATGACAAACATCCATGGGAATTACATCACATAAAACCTCATCTCTATAACCCCCTATCTTAAATTCAACTAAACACTGTTTAGTGACTATTACCTGATGTCCTTTTTTCAACCACGAAACTTTATACGGGTTTAAATGTGAAACTGTCTCCAATTCCAGCTTCTCCACCATTTCTATGGATACTAAATTATCCATGCTTCCACTGTCAACTATCACCTTGCATACCCTATATTTTGTTTTGCAAGGAGTCCTAAACAAACTGTTCCTCTGGACTAGATTTTCCACTTCCTTCTCTGGCTTCAAGAGAATTTTCCTCATCATTAAGAATCTTCCACCTTCTACATCTTCTGCCTCAACGTTTCGCCTCCGTGGCTTTGAAATGTGAACTTCGCCTTCTTTCTTTCTCTCGGGACATTCCCAATATTTGTGTCCAATGTTTCCACAGAAAAAAACACTTTACTTCACCTCCTCTGCCTCTTCCTCTTGCTCGAGGAAAAGTGTTCCTATCGACATATTGTATTCATTGTGAACTTCCTACCCTTTCTGGGTGGTTATGAGGCTTCTTTTCTTCATCCTTGGTTCTGTACTCTATCCTGTGAAACTTCTTTTCCTCTGCTCTGACTTCTACCTCTGCCCCTTTGAATTTGATTTTGGTCCAATTTCTCTTCAGCCTTCAAAGAAAGCTGATAGGAATTATCCACATTTTTGATTGTCATCATGCTCATCTCGTCCTGAATCTCATATCTCAGGCCATTCATATATCTGGCAAAATTTTCATCATCACTCTCACGATGATCAGCTCTGAAGTTTAACCTGTAAAAATCCTCTGTATACTCCTTCACTCCTTTCTGTCTGCATTCTTTGAAACATATTTATTTGATAGTCTCTGGGTATGAATTTGTCTTTCATCTTTGCTACCATTATATCCCAACTTTTAATTCTTTGTTTTCCTTTACAATGTCTGTCAACCTATAGTTCATCCCACCACAGTGCTGCATGTCCTTTCAGCCTAGTGACATCGTGCTTAACCTTCTTATCTTCTTCGATATCTTCATAGTCGAAGTATTTATCTAGAGATCTAAACCAATCTAGCATCTCCTCAATGTCCAAGCTGCCTTCATACATCGGGATGTCCAATTTTTCTCTGGCACCCATTCTTGCAACAAATTTTAGAAAACGTTTCTCTGCAACATCTTCGGCTATACCTTCTTCTTCTTCTTCTTTGTTTTCTCTTTCAGCCTCACTGATATCTCCAGTATCAGGTGTTCATCTCTGTGCTGTCTCCATAGAATCTAATCGAGCACAAATTTCTCTCATTTCCCTTTCCACGGCTGGATGGGGCATAGTTCTCTCTAGACATATCCTTGGAGGCATTGTTTCAATCTGTCCACGTAGAATTCAAATCACAATTTTTCTCTGTCTTCTCTTGCTTACAAAAAACAATAGTTGTAAGCTCTGATACCACCTAACACAGTTACCCTACCTCAACAGGGTCTGCTAACCTCCCAATCAATGGATCTTCAATATTCCCGAGATGAAGCAACTCTTCGTTCCCTGTAGGAACCTTCACAAAACAAATCCACAAGTCCTTTTTGTGGAACTTGACCCGTGCAAACAAGCACCGTGCGTAAAGTTCCCCTACATGTGACCACGCGCTTGTGACCACATGCCTAACCAAAAGTTGCTTCTTGACTTTGTACCTCGTGTCCTCAGAAGTCAACTCACCTCCTTTCTTCAAAAAACCGAACCCCAAAATCTACATGTGCCAGATCAACGGTCCATGACTCTCCGCGATCCAATGGTCCTGATCTCCTTTCCTCTGAATCAGGACTTCGCATCTCGGGACTTTAGAAGACACGCCCTTCTCTTCTCCCGACTCCTGATTCCTGAAACCTCCTTTCCAACGAAAGAAACCAACGGTCTGATCTCTCTCAGATCAACGACTCAACTATCTCTCCCAAGATTCGGGGTGTTGAATGAATCTCGATCCTTATCCTCCTTGCTACTCCACTGGATCCAATGGACCATGACTGTTATCACCACTCCTCTCCAGGGATCTCTACCATCCTTCAAGGTTCTCAATGTGCCCTTGCCAAATAACTTGGCATCGAACCTCCTGATCTTGATTCCACAAGGTGGATTCAACCCTCATCCTTCCTTCAAACTCTCCAAGTCTCTATCCCTCCTGAGCTGATTCTTGCTGCAAACTCATAGATTCTAAGGGATCTTGCACTCACTCCTTGTGGCCGTCATGATAATCTATGATTATCTGACAACTCCAATTCTGCGTACTCCTTGCGACATAAGTTCTTCAACCACTCACTTGGGTTGGATAAGTCTAAGACTCTCCTCAGCCTGCACACACCTTGCACAAATCTATGCTATACTTGCACTTCTACTGGTATAAGTTAACGCTATTTCTCCTAAGCTTTCTGAGATAGACTCAGAATTTGTCGACGCACTCCTTGCGGACTTTCACTGCACTCCTTGCAGGAATTCTTAGGAATAGAAACAATTGAAACTTATACTCTCCTTATAAACTTCATACATTCAACATGAAATCATGTATATATGGCATTGAAACAAATGAATAACAAAGACTGTAAAATAAACTGTAAATATACCATTCAATAGATGCATACATGAACCATAATACACCATGAAATTGGATCAAAGCATTCTTATATTAATTCAAGTGCTTCTGTCCATGGTCTTCAACAACAACATCTCTCTAATCATACAATTCTCTCTTATCTACTGCTACTCTCTTTCTCTCTAGCATTACAATGAGAATAATGACACATCCAATCTACCTACGAGGGAGTTTTTCTAGAGTTTTCCCTCCCACAATTCTAATCTATCTTATCAAATTAAAGACTAACAACTACTTATCATTTATTACAATAAATGTATACAATCGATAGATATGAACAATTCCATATATCTGTATTACGATTCCCCAAAAAAATTAAAGAAAATATATCTTTCTAGATATTACATTAATGCGTAACCCTTTGAAATTCAAAATCCTTTCGAAATGCGTGCTGGTGTATATCCAACTGTCCTCCACTAACGCTTTGCCAGTGATGCTTCTGCATCATAACACGATTGGGTTCAACGTTGGAAAGAATTCAAGTAGTTAAAGGAACCAAACAAAAAAAATAGTCACCGAGCACCGGTCCTCATCGACATCGACAAAATGTGGTTTTGGTTTTCATAAGTTATTCGCATAAAGGTTCAAGAGATAGCCGATCCCCTTCGACATCGGTGAAATACAAGAAAGACATACATTAACAAAGGATGAAAAGAAATCGTCGATAGCCGATGTCCGATGCACTTTATCTAGATCGAGGAAATCCAGAAAAGTTACAACAATCATTTTTGACCACGATAAAATTATCGCCGATCGCCGATCCCCGATGCATTTCGGCATCGAGACTTTTTTGAGGGAACTGATCTGAGAGGAATTGGGTAAGTTTATCGTCGATCCTTGATCCTTGATAATTTTCGATGTCAACAAGTTAGGATTTGGTTTAGAAATGTATGTCTTAAGGAAAGTCCCGACTCTGACTGACACGGGTGAATGAAGTCACTAGTCTCGAATACCACGTGTCTTTACCACGTAAGAGGGTCATATGGTCTAGTTTTATCCCGAGTCATTTTTTTTTGGTTCCCTGGATCGTAGTCACGCCTCCTAGTTAGCTTTTCAATGTTATCTCTATACGGCGAGATCTATCGTCATTAGAGATTTTGCAGGAGGATATCAAAGAAATGTTCACATCACAACCCCAACCCCTGATCCACCAACTGAAAGAGCGTAACGATAAGACATTTGCAACATTAGATATGATCAGATTTTGGACATTTAAGGAACTAGTTAATGCCCAATCCCACATTAGTTGCTATCCCATGTATCGATTAGACAAAAACATTTTGAAATTGTCGATAGAAAACATTACCACCCATGCCTCCGCCATCAAACCACAATGAATTTAAGTTTAAACATCTTTGAAGATGTGGTGGAAGATTTGTTGAAATTTCACTCATAACCTGAATTGAATGGTTGATGTGACACGATAAGTTCATCCTTGTTTAAATTTCTAGAACGGTTTTGAACAAATTCAATCTGCATGTAATTTGAATTACAGAGTGTTTGAAGGAGTAAAGTGAGCGACTCAAGAATGTACTGATCCTTTTGATTATCAAAACTAGGTTTAGCAAGCTTCAAAGGTATGTATCCAAGTCTATTAATTCGTTGGTTATAATTTATATATGCACACCCGATTTTATTGCACAATCTCTAAACTATGTTATAGCTACAGGAAATATGTCGCCGAGAAATCCAACCACAAGATGATCGTCGATAGCACCGAATTTGAAAGAGCCATAGATAGGCGAAGTTTCTTCTCCAGGGACCGCGAGGCAGTTGGAGTACACCCCTAGGGTGGAGCCTGTCATCAAAAAACAACAAAGAAAGGTTTCATCCAGCCTCTGGCCTTTGGTGATACAGAGGAAAGCACCAGATCCAAGGTAGCGCTCTCATAGTGGGGGGATCTCTTCAACAAATTATCCAAGAAGAATTCCTGGAGTATATCTCACACAATGACCTAAACGTAAGGGCACTTGATGACTAGGTGTTTCCCAACAACCGACGATCATATTTACACATTGTGGCAAGCATAACCATTGTTTTCCCCTGCATAGAGGTTCTTAAATGGCTCATCAAAGTTCTTAATGGGCATAAGTTCTTGATCAATGATGAGAATGGTTGATGCGTTGGATTTTTCCTCTTGACAAAAGTCCATAAATACTACAAGCTCAGGTACCTAGAGGAGCGGCTCAACACAGACTTCGTGGTGAAAGTTCTATGAATTCCATGAAACCAACTAGTTGATGGCTTCATGGTGGAAGGAAGAAAAGAAGTTCACTAATCGGAGCAATTGATGGTACAGAACAATCAAACTGAGGGAGCCATACATCTATTTGATGGCTCTCATTTGCCAACTATATGGAGAAAATGATTTCTCCAAGTTTTCAGAAGCATGGATGCCTTTGGAGTACACAGTGGCGATTGCCAGGAGAAATTTCAACTGGGGAGCGATAATCTCAAAACAATTGAGAATCTATATACAATAGGCTNTTCCTGTCCTGCAGACTAGAATTTCAATGCACAAACAACACCGCTGAGTAAAAATATCTAAAATAAAGCCATAGACTTAAACGTCAAAGAACTAAAGGTTTTTAGAGACTTTGAAATCATTGTTAGACAAGTAAGGAAAAATATACACTGCAACTCTCCCCACCTGAGGAATTATCAATAGGAAGTGCACAGATTGATAGAACATTTTGAAGCCTTCAACATTACAACAATCCCCATAACAAAGAACACTCTAGATGATTCCCTTGCCACCGCTGCCTCAAGGATATCCCCTTTAGAAGACTATGAAGCCTCCCGATTCACTATGGATTTACTCTACAAACCGTCAGTGCCCAACAATATTTCTAATTGGAAGGTCTTTGAAGGAGATGATCAGATCATAAAATTCTTAACCAATCAGAAAAAATTTAAATATTTGGCTATTGCCAATGAAAATTTTTAGGATCAATTAGTAGAAACCGATCCCCATGTAGAAAGAGCTAAAACAGATCAATCGACTGACAAACCGAGGTTTCAAATGATACCGAAAGGGGTAGCCAATTTAGAAAACCTTTTCGACTTAAGGGAAATATTTAAAGGGTCAACGAACACAAAGACATGGATTTCCTGTCCCATGTACAAGACTATTAATCTAGGAACCCCGAAGAACCCTAAGAATATAAATCTCGGCAAGAACGTATCTAAAGCAGAAAGGAAGGTCTATCTCAAAATTTTCAAATAATATCAAGATGTTTTTGCATGGTCCTACCGATACCTGAAGAATTATGATACTCTTATCATTCAACATACAATCTCATTAAAACCCAGAGTAAAACCCTTCCAACAAAAACTCCAGAAGTACCACCCATCTCTGGAGTCTCTCATGTGTTAGGAGTTGAAGAAATTACTAGATGCTAAAATTATCTTCCAGGTTAGACACTCTGCATGGGTAGAAAATTTGGTTCCTTTCAGGAAAAAGTCTGGGGATATCCGTCTGTGTGTGGATTTCAGAAACCTCAACAGAGCATCAAAAAATGACAACTACCCAGTCCCACTGATGGAGAAAATATTGCAGACCATGTCTGGTTCTGATATTTTCTCCCTGCTGGATGGTTTTCCGGGTTATAACCAAGTTCTAGTTTTAGAGGAAGACCATTTGAAAACTACCTTCCAAACCAAGTGGGGAACCTTTTCTTCTAAATGCATGCCCTTTGGGTTAATCAATGCAAGGGAAACCTTCCAGAGGGCCATGGACGTAGTGTTTCGGGGACTAATCAACACATATGTAGTATTTTATTTTGACGACGTGACTGTATATTCAAATAACAAAGAAGATCACATCCAACACTTAACCTATATTTTTGAAAGGTGTAGGAAATACAGTATATCCTTAAACCCTAAGAAAACTATCTTTGGTGTCAAGGAAGGGAAACTACTAGGTCATATTATATCTCAAGCAATAATTCGCATAGATCCAGAATGAATTAGGGCTATAGCTCAGCTTCCATTACCCCACAACAAAAAATCTATGCAATCCTTCTTTGGGAAAATCAATTTTGTGGGAAAGTTCACCCCTGATTTAGATAAAAATATCAAACCCTTACAAAATATGATCCACAAAGATGCTAAATTTAAGTGGGATGATGAACAAAGAAGTGATTTCAACAATATTAAGACTAAAATATCTCAAGCCAAGTGTTGCGAAGTCTCGATTAGATGGCAGTGGAAAGAAGAGGGAACTAGATGGCAGTGGTCCAAGAATTTGATCTCGTTACAAAACTTGCCAAACCAGTTAAGAGACAAGGATTATGTAAACTAACAGCTGAAGCCCAGGACCAAGTAAATGAAGACCCCAGGTGGGAGAATGAATTGGCATTATGGTGTGGTGAAGCTTCATACGTCTCCCTAGGGCAGGAGTCTTGTTATGAGAAACTATCCTATCTCTTGCATCATGGGACTTGCCCAAAAAACCTAAACCCTAAGGAAATGAGAGATCTAAGACTAAAATCGGTACAATATCGTCTCATAAATTCAGTGCTCTTCCA
Organism: Picea glauca; assembly: GCA_000966675.3. Classification (NCBI taxonomy): domain Eukaryota; kingdom Viridiplantae; phylum Streptophyta; class Pinopsida; order Pinales; family Pinaceae; genus Picea; species Picea glauca. Next base: position 16,641 of record JZKD02S1770440.1, read on the forward strand.
CGTTAATTATGATAGGGTACTTTTAAGATGTCTCGAACGAGAAGATGCAAACAAGGTTATGAAGGAGCTCCACGATGGTTCTGCAGGTGGACACTTTGCAGGGAATACCACAACTCAAAAAATACTAAGAGCTGACTATTATTGGCCTACTCTATTCAGGTATGCTCACACATACACTAGGAACTGTAAAAATTGTCAGATAAGCGTGGGAAGGGAAAATAGAGTAGCTGTCCCACTCTAACTCGTGGCCTTCTCCAGGACATTCGAGCAATGGAGGTTAGATATCATAGGAGAAATTACACCGAGTTCTTTAAAACAACGTATATACATACTGACTTCCATAGACTATTTCACGAAATGGGTAGAGGCCGTTCCTTTGACTCATGTAAACGAAAATGTGGTGATCCAATTCATAGAAAAACAATTGATCACAAGGTTCGGTATGCCTTCCATCCTTGTTTTCAATAATGCCACTTACTTTTCTTCCAACCTATTAAAAGAGTTTTCTCTAGACAAAGGAATCATAATCAGATACTTTGCAAACTACTATCCACAGGGGAACGAGGTGGGATATTCAACCAATAAGAACCTAGTGAGGATATTAAATAAAATAGTTGCAAAAAACTAGAGGAATTGGCACAGTTCACTTCATAATGCCTTATGGGATAATATCGTAACAACCAAGGAAGCTACAGGGAATTCCCCTTACTTTCTGGTATACAGACAAGAAGCCATTCACCTGAATGGAGTATATATTCCATCTCTTCGGCTTGCTTAGGATTCTAGAGGAAAACCCTCATCGACTATTCAAAAAATAATTTATACCCTCATGCTAGAAGAAGAAATGGAGAAAGAAAAATCAAAGTTCATTTTTCATCAGCAAATAGTTAAAAGGTGGTTTGACAAGCATAAGGCCAAGGAGAATAATTTTGAAGAAGGAGATTTAGTCGTGAAATGGGACATAGCGAATGAGATGAAGGGAAAACATTCGAAGTTTCAAAATCTATGGCTTGAACCTTTTCAGGTAGCCAAGAAACTTGAGGTAGGCACGTATTGGTTGCAAAATCTAAGGGGGGAACTTGATGCCCTCTCGGTGAATGGCCAAGCCCTAAAAAAATATTTCTATTAAAAAACAAAATGTGTGTCTTTTCATGATATTTTGTTTTTAGTAGGCTGATTGTAGAGTCCATTTTTTTTCTTGTTATATTATTTTTTGCACTTTGAATATTGTGTTCCGCCAAG
>JZKD02S1770440.1:51429-65279 GCA_000966675.3 Picea glauca
CTTATTGGGGTCATTACCTCTAACCATCTTGTTGTCATCCCCCCCCCCCACGAGATCATTCCTAAACCTTCTTATTTTAAAATTTCTAGAGATTTTCTCTCACCTTTTCCTACTAACATTGAACATGAATGTGGCTTGAATAAAGTTTATTGTTCATATTTTCAAATGGAGAAAGATAGAATTGCTTATCAGTTAATTGAGGAAGAAAATTTTGACACACAAAAAATGAAACTTACTTCATAAATAAATAAAGTGGAATTAATTTATGTTGATCGAAGTTGTTGTACTGCTATAAATTATCTTAGTTTAACAAAGAAATATCAAGAAGATTTTCCTGACATTACTCGGCCTTCTTGTTGCTACGAGGAAAATCTCTCTATATCTTGGGGTAAACCACAACAAACGGAACGACACCCATAAATCAACTCTAGTCTCAATTATGTTAGATAAATGGAAATGATAACCAAAGGGAAGGCTATAACCCTACCTTGTCTAGATGTCTGAAGAAAACCACGGTTGAAATCATAATCCAACACTTGATACCTGAAACTTGTCCTCAACATTCAAGATACACAAGCATATGGAAATTATATGAAATGTTAGCATATAAACTAGCATAATCCATTAACATGTATAACAAATATTCCCATGGAAAGTAATACAAACATTTGCAACATATAATTGGACGAGAAAAGAGTATTTCTATTAATGTAATCAACAAAAGCACATAGGTGAAAAATTTGTGTATCTGCATATATCAAAACCAAGAAACTAAGTTCCTCCACCTGGGCCTTCACCACTTAAATCATCCACAAAGGCAAGATCACAAGTAGTAGGATTAATTGAGTTTCTCCTTCTCAAGATAGGAAGAGATTGGGGGTTGAACACAAAATAAGTTCAGACTTTCAAGGACAAAGGGATTCAGACTCAATATGAAGTGAAATTTCTCCAGAGTGTCTTTTCTCTCTATGATGGATGAATTCAAGGCTTGCATATGGCTCAATTTATAGCCTTCAAATGGACTTGAAGGATCAATTCAAATTGTTTGTAGTATAAGGAAGTTCAAGGATCATAGATCTCGTGACATGGCATGGAAACCTGACATATTTTTTAATTTTTTAGCACAAAACCTATGTACGTGGGTTGTAATGGAGAAACCTGCATATACACAAGTTGTCTAAATGTGGCCTGCTTATATGTACAAAATTTTGATTTTTTTACTCTGGAATGAGCAAAATGGGGGATTTGAGACTACAGAGGGAAAGGGAAGGACATCAAAGAAATATGCATGGAGTGTGGAAAAAATTGCTATAATAGATTCCCCCTAATGTGTGAGGTCAGAGAAGCAATCGTGATGGTCGAAATACATTATAATTCCCAGAAGTGGAGTAGTGAGGACCCAATTGGAAGAACTAGTCACTCGTGAGAATATTACAGTTTGCATTGACTCTATACACATGGTTGCCAATATTGATTACACTACAGATCCATGTGGATATTAAATAAACATTTTTTCATGGCCATGAATAAGCAATACAAAGTAGGCATATTCCATAGGTGGTCATAGTCACAAACAAAACACAGTGGAGTCAGGTCTCAAAAATTAGTTGAAGATATTTGTATATAATGCAGTACAATATGATCTTCCATAATCACTAAATTCATATAGGTATTGGTCTAACGAAAGACAACAATAGATATGGTACACTGCTACTGTGAACTAGAGGTTTTGTACACTATCTATCGACGGTGCAAGTCTACATCATGTGAATAAAGGATTTGAAGTCGAACACAATTAGGGTTTGTTTGATTCCCGGTCATTGAGGTATACCATTAACAAACTCGAGACAACCATCGATAATGAAAGTAGGTGTCAAGGCACTGAGTACATTCAAAAACTGTGAATAAAGGTGTTGAGGTCGAACAATTGAATAATCCATCGATCAGGGGACATTGATGTATTCCCAATTGTCGATGGTGAAAGAACTCGCCATTGATGACTCTAAGCCTCTAGGTACTCTTATGACTCTAGATCTCGATTCCATAATAGATGAGTTTAATTTGATGGAATGAGACCTGTTGAAAGGAGATCATTAAGGAATCTCTCATCATCCATCACAAGGTAAAAATAAATATCTTGATGATTAGGAAAAACTCATATCAATAGGATGTTCACGAACCCATGACCATGTGTGTCTCTCACGTGCACCAGATGCAAGTAGTACATGAAAGTGATCCTCTAACTAGAAGCTAATAATAAAAATTGTCGACAAAGGCGAGGAAACCACCAATAGGGTCTAATGGAATCCAAGACACTGCATGAATACCAATGTGTGAATATATTTTTTGTTGTCAAACAGAAGGGAAACATCCCAATCAGTGACCAATGGAGAGATGTCATATGTTGGGTTCAAGGTAACCTACCAATGATGAAAGCAATCCCATGGTGCAATATAGGACAACAACTTCATGTGATTCTGAGATTCATTTGTAAGGGGATGGCCGACATGCAAAGTCAAGAATTCTGAGGAATGGCCGACACAGGCTTAGAATTCCTTTGAACAAGAGCATGAAATGGATGGATAACCCAGGCATCATAGACTTAACACTAATCATTGACAAAGTTTTTTGATGCAGGAGACATCAACAAACTCTCCATAGGGACTGGAAGAATAATCATTCGGAGGAGTAAACTCTAACTAATGAGCTCAACTTCCTAAGGCCATGCCAAACCCAAACCTTGGATGAATGGACTCAAGAAGTTGTCCTTTGTTCAATGGAGACATGACTGCTACCGATTGGAGATAATATTCTTTTCCCACCCTTTTTTTTTCCATAGTAAAATAAATGATAGGATACAAGAGAGGAAATGAGTGTCACGAGTCAGCAACTAGTTCAAAGTAGTGGAACATACCCATCCTCAATGCAAGCGAACACATGTGGGGCAATGACACTCAGTGGGATGTTTCCTCTTCGTGTAAAGGGTGTTAAGTTGCAAAGGATATATGGAAGGCACTACCTGGATAATGTCGAGAATTGTTGGGGAAAGAGGCTTATAACAAGAAAGAGGGAGTTGACATTAGGCTCAACAATGAAAGCAAGATAATGGGATGCAATCACGACTTAACTCCACAAGTGTCCTTTTTTCGTAGATTTAGTCCCCTAAGCCCAAAAAATAATAAAAAAATACCAAGGAGAACTCTTCTAGCCAATGATGACTAGAGTATTAATTTTTTGTAACTAGTTTATTTAGTTCGGAAGAGGGTTAAACTTATACCGAAATAGACATCCTTTCAAAGCCATTTAACGAGTGTGAAAGAGACAAATTCACTCAGAAATATTTTCATTTTTTAAGGAGTCAGAAAAGAGCTTAACTAAGACTCGGCGGGAGTCCCATATGCAGTGGTCAGAATGAGATTGAGTAAGAGTAATGAGGTTTGAATGCAAAGTCATATCGGGACTATAAGGGACTCCCAGACCTATGGAGTAACTTTTGCATGGGAACCAAATGACAAAAGTGTTCTAACTAGGATACCCATGTTTGGTAAGTCTCTACCACTTAATAATGACACTTCTAGTGACAGTGAGAAGGTTCTTTGTCGCTAAAAAATGGGTTTGTACCTGGGACATATGAATCGTGGTCATAGGATGATACAAAAATGAAAAGTGAGGTGAGAACCTATCCTATAATCCAGTTATGGTATATACCTTCCAGAGGCACAAACAAGCTGAAGAATGACATAAATCCATGAAACCATGGAAAAGCCACTTCAAACCAAGTCTTACACTGCACAATTAGTCCATATGGTCTCAAAAATAGGAAATATAGGGTAAAAATTATATAAAGTGGGTAAAACTTTCCTACAAATAGTAAAAATAAGAAGTTTTACCATGTCATTTGAGTTTTTTACCCACATAATGCTTTTGAGGAAATTTTACGCATGATCTTCCAGTGACGATTCCGGGAGCTACGGTCAACAAAATTGGAAACCATCTAGACCAAGTAAGTGCTCCTCATGTACTCTTCCATTTCCATGGTTTAAGTTTTAGATTTAGTGTTCATTTTTTTATTTTTGGAGGTCGTAAGGTCAAAACTAGGGTGTATGTGGGTTGTACTTCATCGGGTCGTATATCCAACACCATGTACGTGGGAAAGACGAAGCATGCCTACGTATATCAAGTGCCATATGCGACTTTTATAATTGTAGCTTGCATATAACTCTGTGGATAAGTTTTTTAATAAAATGTGACTCAAAATTTGATGTTTCCTTTGTAGGATGGTGATTGAATGGAGAGAGAGAGAGCATGAGGAGGTTGATGTTGCAGTAGAAAGAGATATAAGGGCCCAACAAGCTTTGCAAATATGTGGACTCTATAAATTTTGGGCCATAAAAGGAATGAGGGCCCAAGTGATTTTTCTCCAAACATTGATAAACTACTAGGATCCGGAGACCGAGGCCTTCAATCTCTATGGGAAACCATTTAGAATTGAGTTGGACGATATCTACTTTATCACAAGGTTGTCTCGCCGAGGTGAGGTGGTGAATCTCAAGGCCTGAGGGGTTGGATATGGGAGGTATATGTAGGAGTACATCGCAACCTACTATGTTGCATACATAGAGAAAGTGGGGAGCCAACTCCCTATTAGGGCGATTGAGAACCTGATTCTAAACATCATCGTCTTAGTACTCACACGGATATCAGGATCGGCCTCATTGCATTAGGCATTTAGGTCGCTTATGTTCTATGATGTGGAGTGTTTGAGACCCACGGTTTACGATTGGTGCACCTCGCTACTGGCCAACATGAAGAGTCAGTTGATTGACTACAAACTTGGGAGGATGAGGAACTTTGGGTTTGCATCCATTTTGTGTAGTTTTTATTTGAGAGGGTTCCAGCTCTTAGCCTTAGAGTGGAAATCCCTCTACATGATCTACGCGATCCATCCATGACTCAGTGGACCGATGTGATGAGGCAGTTGGAACGTGGTAGGGTACCAACCCCCTACAATGATGAGTTCTTCCACTGGTAGAAACGACAGATCATTGCCATCAATGACTATCCCTATGAGGGGATCAACTATCGAGGGTATCGTGACATGCCATTACCACCAAGATCCACCTTTGGAGATATTGGTGAGAATTTGGTTTTTCTGTATTTCATTTTTTTGTGTTTTTTTATTTGATATATACAAAACAAAAATGCGAATATTTTTGTATGGTATCATATATTAACATTTATTTGTTTTACGCAGATGTAGGTCCATGAAGATCGGACGGATACCCATGGAATCAGCACAGGGGAAGAGGAGATGAGATGGTCAGATACCTAGAGAGAGTCTTTCAGAACATGCAAGGAAACTCAACTCGTCTGACGCACATGATTCCTATGGTCCAGGTGTAGGATCTACCAGAGGATATGCAAAGGCAGGTTGTGGGTGTACCCCGTGCATGGGTGAGAGTATATTAGCATCTCGTGAATTCTATATTGTGTTATCATGACACGCATCCAGGACCTCAGGCTTAGATGCCATGTTTATATGATGTACTAGTTGTATATGTATTTTTTAGGGCTATAAGCCAAAATTTGTACTATGACGCCATATTTTTTGAAGTTAATGGATGAAATATAAAAACATTTTGGTCTTCGTATTTACTTTCATATATTACAATGGATGAATGTATGAATGTGTGTTTTCTTTACTTAGTTATGTGAAAGATGCCAATCTAAAATGTAATTAGCATATGCATCGAATACTTGATTAGAACTTCTAGGGATATGATTATAAGTAATAAAATCAAAAAATTGTTCCAAAATCCGTACCCGAAGGAAACATCGGAGTAACGTAGGATATATTACCTAGTAGTTGTCATTCAACTAACATACAACTAACTGGGAATCCATGCAAACCTCTAAAGACCGAACACCATTTGAAATGGTGACACGTAATAGCTATATAATGATGCTATACTCAGCCACATTGTTCATTGATGGCTCTAGACAAATGTCTCCTGAAGACACCATCTGTCCCTTGGGTGAATAGATAACCCAAGCGGTGGAAGCCATGTTTCAAGTATGACGACTGGCACCATCCACAAATCCTAAGAACACTGAAGATCCTATTGACATCTTCCAACCAAGGAAAAAATCAATAAGCAAGCCGGTGACACAAAAGAATAAGGAGAAAAATATATACACTAACATACACTAGTATACAAAGGTCATGCTCGAGCTTGAAGGCTTAAGCATAATACCTTTTAAGGTAGAGCCCATTTCTAAGCTCGTTTAGCACATTCTCTTCATAATATTCTAACTCATAGGCTCCTTTTTCGATTACATGTCTCATGATATAAGGGTCATGCCACATGGTATTGAAGTTTCATGCCCCCAACGGTTCTTTAGCTTGGTCATAAAGAAGAACCAAGTCACCCTCAGCGTACTTCTAGGGACAAACATACTTATCATACTGGACCTTAACACGTCATTTTTTTTCCTCGATGGCTACAGCGGCATCCCAACATTTCTCATCGAGCTGCTCTAAGTGTATGAGGTGTTATTCAAGATCATTCATGTTAGGTATGAGCTCAACTGCCAGCTTAAGAGAAGGGATCTTGAATTTAATAGGAAGGACCGACTCCACTCCGTGGACTAATTGAAACGGTGAGAAACTAGTGGAAGTATTTAATGCAGTTCGGTATGCCTATAGATAAAGGTAAAGCATCACGTTCCAGTTAGATTTACTCTGCCTGACATTTTTTTTCAAAATGGATTTTAGAGATTTATTCATGGCCTCTACTTGTCCATTTTCCTGGGGATAGTAGGGTGATGAATGATCCTGTTTAAACCCCAGTTTCGATGCTAAATTTGTCATTATCTCATTCTAGAAGTGAATTCCACGGTGACAATCTACTTTGGAATTTTGAATCGAGCTATAATTTGATTAAACATGAAAAGTGTTGCAGTCTCACCATCGGATTTAACTATAGGCATGGCCTCAACCCACTTAGTAAAATAATCAATGACCATGATAATATGATGGTGCCCCCTAACCAAAGTTGGGCTACAGTCCATTAAATCCACCCCCCACTTGGTGAAGGGACCAACAGTGATAAATGGGTGAAGAGAGGAAGGGTGAAAGCGCATCTTACGAGTGAACATATGGAGAGGGTGGGACTTCTTGACCACTTCTATGCAATCTTTAAAAATTGACAACCAAAAATAACCAATTCGCAATATTTTTTGGGTTGTCGCAAGCCCAAATAAGTGACCACCACATGCCCCACTGTGACAGTCATTAAAAATGGCTTCATCCTCTTCGTGAGTCAAACAATGATGCAAAATAGCATCCACCTCTCGATGATACAACGTGTCGCAGATAATGAGGTATTTTTTGTCCTGGTGGTGTATACATCAACGATCGTCTCTCGAAAGATATTGAAGAAGCTTCAAAGTTTGAATATATATTATAATATCTCCATACCAGGGGTTCAAAGATGAGATAAGGAAGATGTGTCCATCATTGAATGAATCATCATGAAAAATATCCTCATCCTGCCTAGGGAATTATGACAATAGCTCGGAAAAAACTAGAGATTTCTTGGATTTCATGGAGGAAAAATCAAGATCAAACTCCTGCAAAATCACAATCCATTTGTTACATTCCCCCATATGATATGACTTGTAAGTACGTATTGAAAATGATTTATATCAGCAACCACGATAGTCTTGTAGAGTAAGATATAGTGACATAATCTCATAATCACATGCACAGCTGCTAAGGATGGATTTTCTACGTGAGAGTAGTACTTAAGTTCAGTTTCAATTAGATTTTGACTAAGGTAATAAATAACATGTTCATGGAGATCGTCATCTTCCTGAACAAGAACCATACCAACTGTCCCTTTGGATGTGGAAATAGAAAGCAATAAATCTCTATTGTAGTCTGGGGACTTCATCAAAGGTGTCGACACTAGGGATTTCTTAAGAGCATCAAAGGACTCCCGGGCTCACTCATCCCATATGAACGGAGTATCGTTTTTCAAGAGATGCATGAAACCCTTAGTTATATTAGCATAGTTGGCTACAAAATGATGCAGGAAGTTATCCTTCCCCTGTGAACCTTGAAGTTATTGAATATTACGTGGGGGAGGCAATCAAAGTATTCCCTCAACATTCATGGGGTCCACCATGATCCCATGCTCAGAAACTATGAATCCCAAGAGGCGGCCAAACCTAATGCAAAAGATGCATTTTTTATGGTTCAATCGAATGCGATAATAGTGACATCTTTCAAACATTAGTCGAAGGTGAGTTGGATGATCAACCCTCTTGCGAGAGTGACCAGCGAGATCGTCTAGATAGGCTTCGACTATATGCTTAACTTCTTGGAATGTGAAGGTCATGGCATGTTAAAAATTTACTTTGAATTTTTTAAGGCCGAAAGGAATTTTCCTGTACGAAAAATGTACCCCAAGGACAAATGAATGTCACATTATGTTGATCCTCGGGTTTAATTTGAATTTTATTATAACCTAAAAATTCATCCATAAAAGAAAAGACCTTGCTTCTCGCACACTCGTCAATAATATGATCAATAAAAGGAGTGGGGAAGTTATCTTTAGGACATGATTTATTCATGTCCCTAAAATACATATATGCATGGATGGTTCCTTACTTATTATCTATGGAACTGGATTGGATACCCATTCGGTCAAGGGAACCAGGAAGATGAATCCAACATTAACCAACTTCTCCACTTATGCCTTAATAGCGGGTGCCTTCCTAGGATTTACAGCCCTAAGTCATTGTTGAATGGGATTAGCATTCAGATAAGTTTTAATTTCATGTTCAACAATATCGGGGTCGATCCCTGACATATCTTCATATGACCAAGCAAATACATCTCATAATTTATTAAAGAGGTCAGTGTAAATCTGAATTTTTTCAGGAGAACAATCCACACCGATATATATGTTTTTGATTTTACCAGGGGTTCGAGATATTTTGATCATGACGGTAGTGGAAATATTCGCCATGTTTCCTTCATCATATATAGCATGCATATCTAACGGAACCATAGCGTCACCAACCATATCACTCATGGTGGACCTAAACTCATCCTGTCAATCTTCTCAAGCCCTGGGAGAAAATAATATCTATGATGAAGGTCATCCCAAGGCCTATCAAGACCGTACATGGCCTCCAATATTTCTTCATCTGAGTGTAAAGTATCATCAAGGCGGTCATGTGAACTAGATGAGTGTGCAACCCATATGGGCTCTAAGATGGGATCCACCTCTTTCGTTCGCGAGGAGGAAGGATAAGGGTCTGCAGTAGCTTCTTGCATAGCCTAATACACAATATCTATTTTGGACAATGACATCACCATCCTGATGTGTGAGTGACCTTCATACAATGTAGCTCGAGAAGGTAGGGTCCATGGGTCATTAAAATACTAAGCACGAAATGGAATGGACCTCAATGACAACGAAGACTCATTAGAGATGGAATTAATGTACGAGATTGGTGCCAAGAAATAAAAAGTTCCTATCAGGGAGGAATACATTCCAACACAACATTCTTAGTTTTCTGTTGATAATTATCGATAATGCAGATCGAAGGTCCATCAATGCAGAATAACTAAGGTGTTCAAAATACAATTGGTCGATCATCACAATATTCCCTTCATGAAGAAAGCATAAAATGTGGAACACCGATGACACAATGGTTGTCATAACGTAATTCCAATTACACCCTAGTAAAATATTATAATTGAGGGGTGCATCAACCACCTCGACTTCAACCTCCATAGTCCTACTGCCTAACTAGACCGGGAAATTCAAAAGGATACCATGGGGTCTAAAAGAACGTCCATCGAATGTAGTTAACATGGTCATAGTTTGAGAAAGTGGCGGAGAAAAAATGGATTTCCAACAAGATAGATACATTACAGATGTCAAATCACCTTCATCAATGACAGTACGTTTGATGGTAATTTTCATACTCTCCACATGGATTTGAAATTCCACATGGTAAGGTAAGCAAGGCTTGACACCCGTGACATAGAACTTGATAACTCTTTAGCCACATGGGTCTAGAGGTCCCAATGTAGATAGCAAGGCATTCCTTTGTGTTGGAAATGTATGGAGCACCTCCAAAGCCGACATCACACACAGAGTTTGGCCCAAATCCTCGACAATCGAGTAATTTTGGGTGGCTCTGGAATTAGGATTGTGCACAGAGCGCTTAAGGACTCACTTTGAAATGCGAGGCGGAGGTTTAGGCTTATCAATCTTCAAAGGTGTTTATGGAGGAGGAGGATCTGGACCTAACAAGTTGCGAAGAACCGTAATCGCAAGTCCTAGTGGCTACACTAATCTCAGATTGGACCATATTGACGCATTTATGCCCACCATCTTGTACCGAGGGATTTTGACTTCCACTCAACGCATTTTTGGTGTTGGAGGCTCCCAAGGTCATATTTTTGTTATGTTGAAATGGGTTAGTCAACACAGCAGGTTGCTACGCTATGAGCCTTGAGGCTTCCTTAATTTTGGGGCATAGGTGGGTAAAGTGATCTTATTTTCAAAGCTTACATGGAAACTTCACATTCCTCTTTTTTTTCTTTCCCTCACCAGCATTATTATTACATTTATCATTATTGTGTTCTTCCTTTCTTTCATTATTATTATTATTACCACCCTCGTGATTATTATTATTCTTGTTCCCTCTGGGTTGTTGGTTACCTTTTAGGTTCATCGACTGTATAGAATGTACATCCACCAACTGGGTGGATGAGGACAAAGTCATATCTTGTCCTGTTGTATATTGGTTAAGAGACAAATATTTCAATTGGTTCCTCACCTGGTCTACAGACTTGGCACTTGTGGAGCCTATGATGCCATCAACATAAGGCCCGGGGTTTTGTCTAGGATCATAATTTGACTGTGGTGCGTCAGGAATAATTTCATGGAGCATCCCAAATTGAGCATATATAAGATCCAATTGTTGGAATTTAAAGATGGCCTCTTCCTCAAATGTCACTCTGCATGTAGAAACATCCTTCAAAATGTAAGGCAATAGGGATTTGAGGAACCATTCCACTAGAAAATCTGGAGGAATGTAAGATTTAATCAACTATTTCCTTCTACGCCACTCTTGAATATGATCTAAGATATGGGTGGCTTTATCTTGATGAAAATCCGATAAAATTTTATGATGGCATCGTAACGAACCAAAAATTGAAAGTGGTTGAGAAAAACCAAGACCATCTCATTGAAAGTTCAGTAAGTGCCCCCGGGTAACTCAATGTACCATTTCATGGAAACCCCTATAAGGGTGCATTGAAACAGTATCAAATGAACAAAATAATCATTAAGTGATTTAGATGAGCACCATAGGTGAAAGGTAGTCACATGATCACCTATGTCCTCACCACTCTTACCCTCAAACTTTGGAATGTCAAAGAGAATCTTGGTAGGAATGGGGGGTCATGACAGATCATGACGCACTGGGTCGTTTATCAATTTTGACAAGTCCAGCATATTCAACATGGCCAGAAAAGGGAGTCATGGTTGCGGCGTCTAAGACCATTCTCTTGGGAAAGACTCGTTTTGAGAGATCGCAGGCCAAGAAGGGTTCTGGTATACACCATGGCCCTGTCCAGTAGGATAGTATCCTCCTCCCAATTGATTCATAAAAGGTTGTAAGGTCATCATCACCGAAGAATCCACTTGCGAGGAGAAAGCGACATGATATGGGTTACTCATGTGAGGATATATGTTTCCCCTAGGCAAAGGAACTCCATGTGAGGAGTTTCCCATACTATAAAATTGACTCCCCCCACTGATGGAACACCAAAGGTTAGAGGGAGGTTTTCCATAATAAAATCATTCGTAGGAACATGCATTGTGGAAGAAGGATGGATGGATGGGGTATAAGAAGTAGAAGTACCGCCCATTTGAGCACTCTACCCTTAAAAATTAGGGGTAGGATTGGGTCTGGAGGAAGGGTGATTCCAACCTCCTACAGTGGGAGTTGGTTGAGAGATATGACCCCCACCAAGCAAAAGAGGATTATAAGGAGGCGATGTTCCACCAAACCCAAAACTAGGGTTTACAATAGATGTCAGAACAGAAGATGACAAGTGTGAAGTCATATTTGGCATACCAAAAGAAAATGGATTAGAGGCCCAAGGCATTGACTGAGTACTATGATTAGGTGTACCACTCGGGAAAACAAAAGGATTCATCCCCATGGACTAAGAAGAGACCACATACTAGGTAGCATTAAGTGAGTGAGTCTCTAGAATCCAAACAACCGATGATGAGGGAGTCAAGGGGACTCCACTAATCAAAGCATAGGCTAGATTCGAAGGGATTCCTGACACATTCATATCTGAATCAATACTCATAGTAGGATGATCGTGAGCGTAAGAAGCAAAGATATATGCACCACGCTTATTAACTCTATTCCTTTTAGGAGGCATCTTTGGTATCATACCAAACTGTGGTACTTGATTCAAAAGACAACGATATTGGTGAGGAGGCTGGTATTTCTCCATGATGACTCGGAACTTGCAATGTAAAACAAAATCCTAAGGCCACCTAATAAACAAATAGTACACTCCTAAATAAAACTAAAGGCCACTACACACAAACATGATATGATGGTTGAAGGGACCTTCTGAACTAAAGAAGGTATGCCTCTCCTAGAAGAGGATGAGACTCTCAAACAATAGAATGGAGGTGAGAGAATCAGTTATAAGGACCCTTGTGGGCTTCATAGCATAGTCATTCAGATTCCTCCTGAGAGAAAATCCTCCATAAATTCTATGTGTTGTTTGATCCCTATCTGACTTAGGGTACTTGCAGAATATCCCCTGTAAGCAACCTGTGTGGATACCTAGGTCAAGCAACTAAGGTCACGATAGTATAACCAATGCTTGGACAAGCAGACGTAGGTCTAGTCCACCATATGGGCAAGGTAGTAAAGCTCGAAGTATCAAAATCATAGTTTCTCATGAAGGTAAAGGAACTAGCGAATCCCCTAGATACGAATAGAACCCCATAAATGTCTCTGACACTAGGAAGGTATTAGAGGGTTATCTCTGCAACCAACTTCGCGCAACCTCATGCTTAAATCTTGTTCGAGTATAGCCTCCTGAGGACGTCAATTATATAATGGGTTTCACCACTCCCTAGTCAGACACATACATTGAGTTTTATAGCCTTGGATAAGTTTACTCACAAAATCCTATTCCAAGGCCCTAGATCTTGAACTTGTTTGTGTACCCTGGAAAATAAAATCGTTCCTAATCAATTTTAATTATTCAGAGTTAATTTTAGTGTCTTTTTCTTACTCAAGAGGTGGGATCATGAAACTAATGGTATTATGACTCAGCATATAAAAAAGAAGCAAATGTAAAAACACTGCTAAGTACTAGTCTTGATTTTCAAAGAAATGGTACGCTTCTAAATGTTATGTACAAGATTCATTATCTTCAATTCCAATGAATTGCAATCTTTCCTAACATGCCAAAACTAATGTGATGCAGACAAAAGTGAAAATTCTCTAAATAAAATGCAAAAAAGAAAAAATTCTTTTTTTATATTTTTGTATTTTCAATATAATGAAATGAAAATGCAAGGAATGAATAAACAACCTCTCGATATGACCCTACTGCTAGCACAAGAAGACAAGCTAAGTAGGACACCAATAAGTGACTACTCAAACTAGAATGCAAGGACAACAAATGAGAAAAAATGACAAGAAATGAGTTCGCCCAAAAAATTCAACAATGACACAACTTCATATCACTTTGTAGGCACTCAACAGACAGGACAAGGACC
>JZKD02S1770440.1:96677-106805 GCA_000966675.3 Picea glauca
ATTGGTGAGAAACTTTCTGTGAGCAAAAGGAAACAGAGGAACCCTCATTACAGCCACCTAGGAATCCTTCAGAGATGCTATTAAGGAACAATACTACCATGTCGGAAGTTATGACGACTTGTATACCAAATGGACCACACTGTGGCAAGAAAGAGACCAAGCAGTGCTAGATTTCACAAATATCTTCCATACCTTGCGCACCAAGTTGGATATCAAAGATTCAGAGCGACATATGGTGCTCAAGTATCATGGTGCTCTGCATAGATACATCCAGACCGAAATGGAATTTCTGGACATCACATCTTTGGGCGCGGCCTATCAATATGCCGTCAAAATCTAGCAGAAGCTCAAACAAAATACGCGACAATTTGGGCCAGGGAACCCCTCACAACAAAAGCCAGTAGAGGGCAGCCCCAACCCACAGAAAAAAGGACAGAGAAAATATGGAGAGTATCAGTACAACCAGTCCAAGCCACAAGCAAAGAAGGACACCGGAAAGACAAAGAAAGATACTGGAAAGTGGTACGACTTCCATAAGAGCCCTTGGCATAACACTGCTGAATGCCACTCAAAGTAGACGTTGGTGGTCGAAGTGAAAGCCTCTGAATCAGACGTGGGTTATGACTCTGAGTCAGAACTAGAAAGGGGAAGATGGATCATTGACGCAGAACCCAGTGCCACCGTTGCTACCACCAAGCTCCAGCATGGTGAACCAGATGAGCCAGAAGAAGGAGAGTGCCTCTTCCATTCACAGATGTGGGTAAAAGGCACCCCATTGCACTTCATCGTTGATAGTGGTAGCCAAAAGAACCTCATCTCAGCAGAGGTCGTCAAGCGACTAGCTCTATCGACAACACTACACACACAACCCTACACCATTGGATGGCTTCGCCAAGGAAGTGATCTCCACATCAGCCAACAGTATCGATTGTCATATGGCATTAAGCCCTTCAAAGATGAGGTATTTTGTGATGTTGCTCCTCTCAAAGTTTGTGATGTTCTTTTGGGCCAACCTTATTTATGGAAACATCATGTTGTATATGAGTCTAGGCCTCGTAGTGTTATTATTACTTTGAACAGGAAATTTTAAATGATACCCGAGATTGTCCCACCTAGTGTTATTTCCTTGATCTCTGCTAAGCAATGCAGGAAGGTCATCTCTCAGATGGGGAAGTTTGTCTTCTTCATGATTCACTCTCAGAATGAGAGAAAAATCATAGCCACATCCAGGGTCTTTGCGTCCAACCTCTCCACACAGCAGAAGCAAGTAGATAAGGTCATGGAAGAATACTAAGATACCTTCTCCTCACCTACCGGGGTACCTCTACACTACCAGGTCAAGCACCCCATCGATCTGACCCCTGACGCACCACTTCCCAATGGGTCAATCTATCGCCACTCTGTGTTAGAGAATGAGGAGATCAAGCGACAGATCCAAGAATTGATCCACAAGGGGCACATCCATCCCATCTCATCACCTTGCGGGAGCCCAATTGTGTTGGTACAGAAGAAAGATGGAACTTGATGACTTTGCATTGATTATCGGGCTCTGAATAAAATCATAATCAAAAACCGATACCCAATTCCTTGAATCAATGACCTCCTTGATCAACTCATGGGGGCCAAATACTTTAGTAAGATTGATCTGAAGTTTTGCTACCACCAGGTCCCGAAAGAATAGACTAATGTATGGAAGACCACCTTCAAGTCAAAGGAAGGCCTTTTTGAATGGTTGGTCATGCCCTTTGGTCTGACAAATGCTCCAGACACTTTCATGAGGATGATGGATGATATCCTATGACCATTCACCAATACTTTTGTAGTTGTTTATCTGGATGACATTCTCATTTACAGCAAGACTTGGGTTGAACACTTGCAGCATATTCAGCAGGTTTTGCACACCCTGCGGCAGCACAAGCTATACTCCAACTTGGAAAAATGCTCCTTCGACATGGAAATGGTCCATTACCTAGGCTACATCATTGATCAACATGGCGTACATGTGGATCCATCCAAGATCCAAGTCATCCGTGACTGGCCAGCCCCAACCACACTCACTGAGCTTCGAAGCTTCTTGGGCCTTGCCAATTTCTACCGCAATTTTGTGTTGGGATTCTCCCATATTGCATGGGTCCTCAGCCAAATAACCAGGGGTGGTGGTAAGGCGAAATTTGCATGGGGTTGGCCCTAAAAACAAGTGTTTGATGATTTGAAGCAGTGTTTGTGCTCATTCCCAGTACTTTCACTACCAAACCTGCAACAACCCTTTGAGATTAAGATTGATGCTTCAAACTATGTTGTGGGTGTCATTCTCACACAACACGGCCACCTCATGGCCTATCATAGTGCAAAACTATCAGATGTTGTCCCATTCTTGGGAGGGAGACTATCATCCACACTGATCATAAGCCATTGAAGTTCATGCAGACACAAGGAAAATTGTAGAATGACCGCCATCAAAAGTGGTTCACATACTTGCAACAATTCCACCTCAACATCAAGTATAAAACATGAAGCACCAACCGTGTCGCTAATTACCTCAGCAGACCACCAATCGCGACACTCACCACAGTACTAGACTCCTGTGGCCATGAGACCTCTGGATGGTCCCAACTCTATGAGACAAACCCGGACTTCGCCACCACCTACCAAATGTTGGGTGCAAAGGCAGTTGTCGATAATTTCCATCTTCAGTATGGGTTGTTGTGCTGACTGGGCCATATATCTGTTCCATCAAGTGAGCGAGCAAAGCTAATCTGGGAATCCCACTACAGTTGTGTGGCAGGACACTTAAGCGTTGAAAAGACAATGGCAATGCTACAAAAACATTTCTATTGGTTGAAACTTCGACAGGAGGTCAGCAAGTATATCAGGTCTTGCACTGTCTGTTTTATTGCCAAACCAACCACTAAGAAATAGGGTTTGTACACCCCTCTTCCTACTCTTGACAGGCCATGGGAATCCATCTCAATAGACTACATGTTGGTCCTCCCGTCCACCAAGCGAGGAAATGACTATGTTTTTGTGGTTGTTGATCGCTTTTCTAAGATGGTGATTCTGGTTGCTTGCAAGAAGAGCATAACAGCAGAAGCCATTACCAAGCTTTTCTTTGAATGGGTCTGGGTACATTTTGGAATCCCACAAACAATTGTCTCGAATCAGGACAGTCGATTTCTCAGCACATTCTGGTCGAGTCTCTGGTCACTGTTGGACACCAAGCTCACCAAATCCATGGCATTCCACCCCAGACAGATGGCCAAACTGAGGTCATAAATCGAATGATCGTGCATATCCTACACATGTATAATTCCAAGCACCCTCGCACATGGGATGAGAGTCTTCCCTATGTCTAGCATAGCTACAACCGATCCCTCCATAGCTCAAGCAGCCACAGCCCCTTTCAGGGGGGGTTGGGATTCCAACCATTGGGTCCCATAGATGTTGCACTTCCCCTTGCGGTCACCTCGACCGACTCCTCTCCTACTCCAACTGAGGCTGACAAAGCCACCCGGTTCATTGAGAGGATCCAGCACATCCACCAACAGGTTCAGGATATCCTACAGAAGTCCAATGACAAGTACAAGCAGTGCCATGATCAACATCAGGTTCCACATAAGTTTCAGATGGGCGACAAAGTTTGGTTGCACTTGCAGAAAGAACGCCTTACAGGACCCCATCAGAAGCTTTGCCCACTCTGTTATGGGATGTACACCATCACCAAGGCTATGGAGGATAATGCTTTTATGCTCAGCATTCCTCCTTTCCTTGGCCTGCACCCAGTGTTCAACATGGACCTCCTTCAGCCTTATTTCCCACCATTATTGGACACCTCAAATGTAGCAGAACAGCTAACACCANAAGTACAAGCAGCGCCATGATCAACATCAGGTTCCACATAAGTTTCAGATGGGCGACAAAGTTTGGTTACACTTGCAGAAAGAACGCCTTATAGGACCCCATCAGAAGCTTCGCCCACTCTGTTATGGGATGTACACCATCACCAAGGCTATGGAGGATAATGCTTGTATGCTCAGCATTCCTCCTTTCCTTGGCCTGCACCCAGTGTTCAACATGGACCTCCTTCAGCCTTATTTCCCACCATTATTGGACACCTCAAATGTAGCAGAACAGCTAACACCAATAGAGCTCAACCCCAACTGCATACAACAAGAATCTAGTGATCAAATTGTGGACACGCAGATCAAGGGCACTCGACAGCAAAGGATCCATCTTTATCGAGTCGTCAAAGCACGGCAACTCCTGCACCAAGGCAAGTGGCTCACCCGGAACCAAATTCAGTAGAAATTTCCTCATCTGAGGGGGGACCTCAACGCAATGGAGACCATTTATTCCTAAGGATGGAGGATTGATCCAGGTGGATATCGGTGGCCACCCACCTTTTCCAGCTGGCTCAAAACAGCTTTCTCGCAATTTTGATAATTTACTATTTTTAGTAGTTTTTTGGGTCCTGAACTTTCGGAGTCGTTTTGAGGCCCTAAACGATGTTTTTTGGGTTATGTTGCAATTGCAAGATTTCATTATGAAATTTTGTGCAATTGTTGTATTCCTTGGATATATCTTTCCAATGGGCTATCATATGCCTAAAACGGAGATTGTATGCAAAATTTACAACCCCGGGAAGTTGATGTACTAACTTACCCAAACGGGGCCCACATGACTTTTGGCACTTCATCTCCTAGGGTTAGGTTTTTGGATGTTTAGGGTTTTTGAAACTCCTGTTTATTGTAAAAAGACCTTGAGAGCCTCATTGTAATCATCTTCTTGAGAATGAGCGCAGCCATCACATATCTTTTCAGAGATAAGCCGCCACCATTCCAGCAAGCTTGTTTCCCGTTGAATTTTACAATTTCAGCTTATTTCCTTATTGAATAGAAAACCAATTTTATTGTATCTCTGTTATTTTGTGTTAAGCATCTAGTAATAATCTGTAGTCATTTCGTTCTGCTCATAAAATCCAAATCACCAATACCATTGCATAACAATACCATTACATACCAATACTAATACCAATATTGCATTTCAATGCATTGCAATGATATGCATACCAATACCATTGCCAGTACCATACCATACCATACCAATAACATTACCAATAACATACCATTACATACCACAATGGTATGCATTGGAAATACCATACCAATACCAATACCATAGCCAAAAATGTCCAACAGAGTGTTCTTGAAAATCGACCTCATCTTCAAAATTTGCACTATGCCTCCTCGACCATAACCCTAGTGCCGAAGATACTCCAACAAATGGTTTTTCGGTTGACGGAATGATATCGTAGGGGCCCCACTAGCTGAAAACCGGTGCTCTTAATCTAATGCAACTAACAGTTCGTGCATCTAAGTCCTGGTTTGAGTTTTATCACGAGTTGCAACTCACCTCCTTAAGCCATTTAGGGACATGTGGTCAATTTGGTCCAGGGGCATAAAATCCAAACCAAGTAGCATAATGGACTTTCGTAAGCTCCCGCAAGTCTATTTGGCCAAATCCCACATGACTACACTATCCAAAAACACCCGACACGATGTTCTTCAAAATCGACCTCCTCTTCAGAAATTGCACTATGCCTCATTGACCAAAACCCAAGTGTTGGAGATACTCCAACAAATGGTTTTCCGACCGACGAAATGATAGCGTAAGAGCCCCAATAGTTTAACCACAGTGCTTTGGAACCAATGTAATTGATGGTTCATGTATCCGAGTCTCGGTTTGAGTTTTATCGATAGTTGCAACTCGCCTCCTCAAGCCATTCAAGGACATGTGGCCAATTTGGTCTGGGGTCATAAAATCCAAACCGAGCAGCATAATGGAGATTTGTAAGCTCTCACAAGTCCATTTAGCCAAAGCCCATGAGACTACACTAGGAAAAAATGCTCGATAAAGTGTTCTTGAAAATCGACCTCATCTTCAGAAATTGCACTATGCTTCATTGACCAATACCCTAGTGCCGAAGATACTCCAACAAATGGTTTTTCGATCGACGGAATGATAGAATAGGGGCCCCACTAGCTGAAACCCAGTGCTCTTAATCCAATGCAACTGGCAATTTGTGCATCTGAGACCCGGTTTGAGTTTTATCGCGAGTTGCAACTCGCCTCCTCAATCCATTTAGAGACATGTGGTCAACTTNTATGCTCAGCATTCCTCCTTTCCTTGGCCTGCACCCAGTGTTCAACATGGACCTCCTTCAGCCTTATTTCCCACCATTATTGGACACCTCAAATGTAGCAGAACAGCTAACACCAATAGAGCTCAACCCCAACTGTATACAACAAGAATCTAGTGATCAAATTGTGGACACGCAGATCAAGGGCACTCGACAGCAAAGGATCCATCTTTATCGAGTCGTCAAAGCACGGCAACTACGGCACCAAGGCAAGTGGCTCACCCGGAACCAAATTCAGTAGAAAGTTCCTCATCTGAGGGGGGAACTCAACGCAATGGAGACCATTGCTGCCTAAGGATGGAGGATTGATCCAGGTGGATATCGTTGGCCACCGACCTTTTCGAGCTGGCTCAAAACAGCTTTCTCGCAATTTTGATAATTTACTATTTTTAGCAGTTTTTTGGGTCCTGAACTTCCGGAGTCGTTTTGAGGCCCTAAACGATGTTTTCTGGGTTATGTTGCAATTGCAATATTTCATTATGAAATTTTGTGCAATTGTTGTAGTCCTTGGATATATCTTTCCAATGGGCTATCATATGCCTAAAACGGAGATCGTATGCAAAAGTTACAACCCCGGGAAGTTGATGTACTAACTTACCCAAACGGGGCCCNATTGTAAAAAGACCTTGAGAGCCTCATTGTAATCATCTTCTTGAGAATGAGCGCAGCCATCACATATCTTTTCAGAGATAAGCCGCCACCATTCCAGCAAGCTTGTTTCCCGTTGCATTTTACAATTTCAGCTTATTTCCTTATTGAATAGAAAACCAATTTTATTGTATCTCTGTTATTTTGTGTTAAGCATCTAGTAATAATCTGTAGTCATTTCGTTCTTCTCATAAAATCCAAATCACCAATACCATTGCATAACAATACCATTACATACCAATACTAATACCAATATTGCATTCCAATGCATTGCAATGATATGCATACCAATACCATTGCCAGTACCATACCATACCATACCAATAACATTACCAATAACATACCATTACATACCACAATGGTATGCATTGGCAATACCATACCAATACCAATACCATAGCCAAAAATGTTCGACAAAGTGTTCTTGAAAATCGACCTCATCTTCAAAATTTGCACTATGCCTCCTCGACCATAACCCTAGTGCCGAAGATACTCCAACAAATGGTTTTTCGGTTGACGGAATGATATCGTAGGGGCCCCACTAGCTGAAAACCGGTGCTCTTAATCTAATGCAACTAACAGTTCGTGCATCTAAGTCCTGGTTTGAGTTTTATCACGAGTTGCAACTCACCTCCTTAAGCCATTTAGGGACATGTGGTCAATTTGGTCCAGGGGCATAAAATCCAAACCAAGTAGCATAATGGACTTTCGTAAGCTCCCGCAAGTCTATTTGGCCAAATCCCACATGACTACACTATCCAAAAACACCCGACACGATGTTCTTCAAAATCGACCTCCTCTTCAGAAATTGCACTATGCCTCATTGACCAAAACCCAAGTGTTGGAGATACTCCAACAAATGGTTTTCCGACCGACGAAATGATAGCGTAAGAGCCCCAATAGTTTAACCACAGTGCTTTGGAACCAATGTAATTGATGGTTCATGTATCCGAGTCTCGGTTTGAGTTTTATCGATAGTTGCAACTCGCCTCCTCAAGCCATTCAAGGACATGTGGCCAATTTGGTCTGGGGTCATAAAATCCAAACCGAGCAGCATAATGGAGATTTGTAAGCTCTCACAAGTCCATTTAGCCAAAGCCCATGAGACTACACTAGGAAAAAATGCTCGATAAAGTGTTCTTGAAAATCGACCTCATCTTCAGAAATTGCACTATGCTTCATTGACCAATACCCTAGTGCCGAAGATACTCCAACAAATGGTTTTTCGATCGACGGAATGATAGAATAGGGGCCCCACTAGCTGAAACCCAGTGCTCTTAATCCAATGCAACTGGCAATTTGTGCATCTGAGACCCGGTTTGAGTTTTATCGCGAGTTGCAACTCGCCTCCTCAATCCATTTAGAGACATGTGGTCAACTTGGTCTGGGGGCATAAAATCCAAACCGAGTAGCATAACGGACTTTTGTAAGCTCCCGCAAGTATGTTTGGCCAAGGCCCACATGACTACACTAGCTAAAAATACTCGACACCGTGTTCTTGAAAATAAACCTCCTCTTCAGAAATTGCACTATGCCTCATTGTAGTGTTGGAGATATTCCAACAAATTATTTTTCGGTCGATGGAATGATAGCATATGAGCCCCAATAGTTGCAACCAGGTTCTCTGGATCCAATGCAACTGACAGTTCATGCATCCGAGTCTCGGTTTGAGTTTTATCGATAGTTGCAACTCACTTACTCAACCCATTCAAGGACATGTGGCCAATTTGGTCCGGGGGCATAAAATCCAAACCGAGCAACACAACAGAGTTTTGTAAGCTCCCAAAAGTCTGTTTGGACAAGGTCCATGCAAATACACTAGTCAAAAATGCCCGACATAGTGTTCTTTAAAATCTACCTCATCTTCAGAAATTGTACTATGCCTCATTGACCAAAACCCTAATGTCAGATATACTCCAACAAATGGTTTTTTGGTTGACTGAATGATAGTGTAGGGGCCCCACTAGCTGAAACTCAGTGCTTTGAATCCAATGCAACTAACAGTTTGTGCATCTGAATCCTGGTTTGAGTTTTATCGCGAATTGCAACTCGCCTCCTCAAGTCATTCAAGCATATGTGGCCAATCTGGTTTAGGGGCATAAAATCCAAAATAAGTAGCATAACGGACTTTCGTAAGCTCCCACAAGTCCATTTAGCAACCTTAAACCACTCTATTTATTTAGCCACCTAAATTCATGCCAATTTTATCGAGATTTTCCACTTGCCTCCTCAATCCATTCAAGGACATGTGGCCAATTTGGTCCAGGGGCACAAATTCCAAACCGAGCAGCATAAGGGAGTTTCGTAAGCTCCTGCAAGTCTATTTGGCCAAGGCCCATGCGTCTACACTAGCCAAAAATGCTCGACAGAGTATTCTTGAAAATCGACCTCATCTTCAAAAATTGCAATATGCCTCATTGACCAAAACCCTAGTGCCGAAGATAGTCCAACAAATGGTTTTCTAGTCGATGGAATGATAGTGTATGGGCCCCACTTGTTGAAACCCGGTGCTCTAAATCCAATGCAACTGACAGTTCATGCATTTGAGTCCAGGTTTGATTTTTATCACAAGTTGCAACTCACCTACTCAAGCCATTTAGGGACATGTGGTCAATTTGGTCTGGGGGAATAAAATCCAAATCGAGGAGCATAATAGAGTTGCATCAACTCCCACAAGCCTGTTTGGCCAAGGCCCACGCAATTACACTAGCCATCAATGCCCGACATAGTGTTCTTGAAAATCAACCTCATCTTCAGAAATTGCACTATGCCTCATTAACCAAAACCCTAGTGCCGAAGATACTCTAACAAATGGTTTCCCGATTGACGGAATGATAGCATAGGGGCTCCACTAGCCAAAACTCGGTGCTCTGAATCCAATGCAACTAACATTTCATGCATCTGAATCCCAATTTGAGTTTTATCACGAGTTGCAACTCACCTTCTCAAGTCATTCAGGAACATATGGTCAATTTGGGTTGGGGGCATAAAATCCAAACCGAGCTACATAACAGACTTTCATAAGCTCCCGCAAGTCTATCTAGCCACATTACACCACTCTAATTCTTTAGTCACCTAAATTCATGCATAAAATCATGTTTCATGGCTACGACCATCTATGCAAGATACCAGATATATAAAATATGCAGTACAGAAATGAAATGCTAGAAATGACAGAATGATAGTAAAATATCCAGCATAATCTTCACCATACATAGAAATGATATACGAAATAGCAACAGAAATACCGCTTTGATTCTGATAGCAATGTTCACAGGCCTCTT
>JZKD02S1770451.1:0-28331 GCA_000966675.3 Picea glauca
CAGGTTAAATAAACCAAAAGAAGAGTTAGAAAAAACCAAATGGGGTAGGAAATTGATACCTTTCCCCAGTGGAGTCGCCAATTTGTTGTGCCTCTTTTGTCACCTAAATGGGAAAAATATAGGTGCTTACAAGTTTAGTTGGGTTAGGTAAGCAAGATAGTTGTAAAGGAAAGGGTTAGAGAAAGAAACATAAAATAAAAAACCAAGAATTAAACTAAGAAATAAAAGAACAACTAAACTATTGAGCATAAGGACATAAGAACAAAAAACCAATAAGACTCATGTCACCAATGGAAAGGATTATATTAGTGAAAGAAAACACCAATAAGAAAGAGGAATTTGGGTCCCTTCTCCCTCCAAGGGATGGCTCTTGGACCCCCACAACTAAGCTCTTCTTACAACTTTGAAAGAAATGGTGAAAGAATCCCAAGCTAATCCACTCAAGAGGTGAGATGGATTGCCCAATGTAATGATGCTAGTATACTATTGACGAGAAAAGAGGATTCCCCAAGAGAATAGCAGTAGCATAACCTTGCAAATAAATTCCTTGAAAATGTAGTGCACCCATGGCCTTGTTTTATAACATCACTTTGAGGTATTATGCAACCAACTTTTAGTGTGAAAAGGGGTTGTTTAGGGCATTTTTAGGTCTTTGACCAGCCACCCAATCAGATCCAGCCAAGATTTGGATGTAAAATCAACATGGAAGATGAACCAGAAGTGGGTGAGAGGCTGACCAATCTCATGAATGCACCGTTCTTAGGTGTGCCTAGATTTTAGCGACCACAGTCGTGCATCATGAGCATGTGCGCTTTTCGTGCATTTCTGGTTTGCGCATGTGCACGTGCACCCTGCGTAGTCATATGGCACCTTAATTTTATCATTGGTTGTATATTTTTGGACCTTTTGGAAATGATTTTGTGGTAATTTTGGTCCATGGGTGACTTCATAACTATTTGAAGCCGTTGGATTCCTATAACCATTTGCGGACGAAATTTCAGTGATAACACCTGGGATCATTTCATTCTTTCAACTTCTTACAAGAGCTTCAACTGTGCATGTACTGTCGCTGCTTGCTACTTTTCCTCCTAGAGTTGTGACTCTAGTGTCTTGAGTTCAGGGTCCTCAGTAAGTCACTCATAAGTCTACGCACTTTTACTACTAAAATTTTGGCATTCCAAATATAATGCTCTGATCCTATCAACTGTGCTCCGGGCAGTGGCTTCTCTTTGGTCTCGCATGTCTTGCGGAGTACTTGGTACTATTTGTAGCTCTAGATATACTATTCTCTATTGAAGCTGCTGAATGGCTTCAACAAGCCTTGCCACTTGATGCTCTACTGAGTCTCCAGCTAGTTGTTCTAATCCCTTCACAGAGTGAAGTGCTCTGTTGACGACTTCTTTGATTCCAATTTTCTCTGTGAGCAACTATTCTTTCTCTTGTTTGATCTATGTTTTTTCCTGCTCAAACTTCATTTGGAGGGTATCCTTATCTTGCTACACAACCCTATGTTTCTCTATCACCTCCTCTTGTGCTTTCTTTAGAGCCGTTGTGGCCTGGTCTTTCTCTTGCTGCACGCGACGAAGGCAATATTTTTTATCATAAATGTTGTTCTAACCATTTGGGAATGTCAACCTAACAGTTATAATTCCTCCAATGGTCATATCACTCTTCCATGGAAAAGTGCCAATCTGAGCTGCTCTTATATTTCGACAAAGTTCAAATTCTGGAGACCTTCCTTCTGTGAAGTCTTCTCTGGAACTTCCTGTAATTTCTCCAAATTTTATTTCTTCTTGCTGAGCTTTCTATCCTTCTTCCCTATGATCTAGGTTATTGGGTTCCTCTTCCCATTCTGATTCTTATCTTATCTTGGCATAATAACTTCCTGTTTTTGAGGATGTTTCATAAGGTTTAAGGGTAATACTTCTTCATTGTCTGGGGTAAGTGCTCTATTTTCTCGCGTTATTTTGACTTCGACACCCAAGTCACTGGTCTTCGACCTGTTCTCCCATTCTTCTATCAAGTGCGTTATTCTCCTAGTCATGAAATCTTTTAATTCTTTCTTTTTCTTTTCTAGGGATTCTTTTTCTTTTCTCTAGATCTGATCTTTCTCAATCTAGGGTTTTCCTAGCAATAAACAAAATGGGGCACTTTTCTCAATAAATTTAACAACCTCAAATTCTTCTTCTGTCAAAGTGCCATGAGGACTCATAGATGTCTGGGTAAGTATTCCACATAGGGTTATCATATTTCCTCTAAATAATCCTATTCCTCCCAATGAAGGAATCATAGTAGGATTTCCTAAAATTTCCTAAGTTCTTTCTGTCATAATATTCACTTGTGTTTCCTCATTCAAAACATTGTCTATGTCGAAGTCTCCTATTCTTTCTTCTATGCACTTTTTCTCTTTGAAGATCTCTGATAAGTTGATATCTCTGTGGTCATTGATGGTTTCTTTCATTTGTAGTAATACAGTCTCTGATTCTTTCCCGGTTTCTACCATGGTCTCGGTTTCTTGGCCTGTCTCGGGGTTTTCTTGACTCATATTCATTCTTTCAACCTTAGAAATCATTCTAGGGAAATCCAGAACATCATGGTCCATGGATTTACAACAAAGACAACTAGGTATTCTATCAAGGAAATCCTTAGAAATATGACCCGACCTTCTGCAACTGTAACAAAGGGTTAATCCTCTCTTTCTCTTAAATGATCCCCATCCTTTCTTTTACTGTGCAATAGGATCATGGTAGCTAACCTGTAGAAAATTATTCCCAGGATCCTGCATCCATTTGTTAGTCAAAACATTCTTTCTATGCATAGGAATAACATATATTTCATTATTTCTATCATATCTATTCATATCAAATATTCTTTCTTCTAACTATGCCCTAGTTTTCAGACTAGAACAAAATTTATCAAACATACCTAGATCCATACTTTCGAAAAAAAAAATCCACTTATCTTACCTTTATCAAAGCACAAATCTTTCATATCTTACCTCTTTATTCAAAAAAATTCACTGATATTACCTCTTTCAAAGAACAAAGCTTTCAGATCTTACCTATTTTCTTCAGATCTACCTCCTTTCTTAGCACAAAGCTTCA
Organism: Picea glauca; assembly: GCA_000966675.3. NCBI lineage: Eukaryota > Viridiplantae > Streptophyta > Pinopsida > Pinales > Pinaceae > Picea > Picea glauca. The sequence goes on from JZKD02S1770451.1 coordinate 3,105, forward strand.
CAAGTCCAGTAGAACACTGTGCACTAAAGAAACAGATCTACACATAGAGATTTCTTTCTTTTCCTCAGGTCCCAGCAACAGAACCATTTGTTGGCATAGGGGCAGACCCATGGTTCAACGCTTCAACAACACACCAACAAAACCATAACTACTGGCCCTTTCAGTAAAAACTGCGAAGTAGATCAAGTCTCACCTGAGGTAGAGGCAAGGGTGGTTGTAGGACTCTAATGTCTGCAACATTAGCTGGGACATAGATTTGTGATTACAATACTCTAACAAAGCACTTAGCAGTTGTCATCCATTAGTACTTAACCCTTGTCTACATCATAGATAAACCCTAATTACAGTGCAATGCAATATTCAACAAGATTAAATACATTCAAGCACTTAGCATAAAGAAATAGATCAGATCTAGCATTCATTCACATCACTGAGCACTAAGCTATTATATCAGATGCTTCTAACATTCATAAAGATATTAGCACTAAGAATAAATTACATTATAGTCACAAAGAAATAATTGAAATGCACAAAGCAACCATAACACACGATATACGTGATTCACCCCCAGCCTAGGGCTACGTCCACCAACTCTTCTTCCTCTTTATTATCTTCTATCAATCATCTACATGCACATATCCATAAGGTACTACTCCGCATAGGACAGTCGATCTGCATGCACCTCGCCAGATCCTCCTTCCCCAAGCTAGGTTACAGCACAAAGCCTTTACACAATCTCTTACAGTCACTTGCACTTAGCCTTACAAGTCTCACACAATATGCACAAAGCATGTACAACTATCACTTGCACTTAACGCATTGGACTTTACTTCCCCTTTTGCACTTAGCACCACATACACCCCTTTTCCACATTCTACTTACATCGCCTATCTTTCTAGTTATACATTACAAAATGGGCCTAAACATGGGTAAACCCATGGGACAACATCCCATACCTGTTACATAATCCCAAACCCCAAAAAAATCCGTACAAGGGGATGAGATCCCATGATCTCTACGTCGACTTGTGCTCCACCTTCGACAGCCTGTCGAAGTCCCAAAATAGGTCAAACCTGACCAAGGATATCCAAAACATGGTCAAGGGACAACAATCCTTCTCCTATGTTTCCTGTCATTGTTGTTAGTCCTTTCACCAAGTGGGGGATTGACTTTACTACATGTCACTTGAATTATTCTAGGGGGCATCATTACATCATCGTAGTGGTAGACTACTTCACAAAGTTGGTCGAGGCTATGCCAACGTTTAACAATGATGGAGAAAAAATGACTCTTTTTATTTTTAACTAGATAGTAGCAAGGTTTAGTATCCCGAAGGAGATTTTCACTGACCATGGAAGTCACTTCCAAAACATGATGATGATAAAGTTAACATCAAATCTTCAGTTGAGGTAAGAACATTCGTCACCTTATTACCCACAAGAAAATGGTCAGGTTGAAGTTGTGAATAAGTCTCACAAGAATATTCTTCAGTGGACGATCAATTCTGCCAAGTCAAATTGGAATTTGATGTTGTACTCGACATTGTGAGCCTACCAAACTTTTGTGAAGACTACCACTGATTTCTCACCTTTTCAACTCATATATGGGCTAGAAGAATTATTTCCTATTGAGTGTCAGATCATGTCTTTAAAGTTGGCAGTGGAACTACTGCCGAACACTTCACTGCTTGAGGAACACCTATTATATCTCATGAAACTCGATGAGAAGCGTCATGATGCAACCTCGAACAATAAGGCTCATAAGAAATGAGTCAAGTTTCAATATGATCAGTCCATTCATCCTCAAATTTTGTCTGATGGCGATCTTTTCTTGGTCTATGATTAAGAAAAGAATCCCCTAGGGGCAGGGAAATTCAAACCCATGTGGTTCTGACCGTTCATTGTGAAATAGGTCTTGAAGAAGGGAGCTTACCATCTCATTGACTTTGAAGGAAATGCCTTGGTAGAACCTAGAAATTGTATCTACCTCAAGAAGTATTACTCTTAGGTTGGTCACCTAGGTGACTTCTTGTATAGTTCTTTTATAGTTTTTTGTCTTTTTGTTTTATGGATGTGTAGTTATTTATGTATTATTATTCACTGTGGCATATGTCAAGTGAAGCGAAGGTGTTTTTTGGGTTCGTGGATGACGCTAGACGACACACTCGGAGGCTTGCTTCCACAACTTGGGTGATTTTCACACCTGGAGGCCAGTTTCTATCTTTCAGAGGTATTTGTCTAAGTGATGCCACAAACAATGTCACAGAGTAAAATGCAGTGATAGTGTTTCTTTGTGACACCTTGTCACATGGAATTTCACACCTTCGAGTCTACCTAGATGCTCAACTAGTCGTGTCCCAGTTAAATGGAGTTTACCACGTTTATGATCCTACTTTGCATCAATGTTTCCTTAGGGTACATCTCTTAGAACGTTACTTTGATTACATTACATATATCCATGTTCCTAGAAGATTTAATCATATGACAAATAATCTAGCTAATCAAGTATTAGATTAGCATATTGCACATGCATAGAAAGATAAGAAAACACATACACATGTACATACATTTGTAAAAATGTGATCCATAAGGAAAATAAGATGTATATATATATATATCAAAAGTGTTATGAGTACATAGGTGGGCATGAACACCTCAAAAATAAGGTTTAGTATACATCGTTGGGCTTATGCCCTAAAAATATATACAATAGTTCCCTTGGCACATATAAAGTCTATCCTATCTAAGATTGGGGCCTATTGAACCTACTATAATGAACAAAAGAGTTGGCTAAATGACGGAAGAGATGGAACTAAGTCCATGGCACCCCCACTACATGAGGTTGCATGGAAGGTGGAAGTTCCTCGATCTCATCCATGGGTATTGTACGAGTGATCTCAGTGAGGTTGCGCTCCACCCATCTCAAAACTCTCTTAGCCTCTCCAGCTGGAGGTCCCCCNCTTTACTACATGTCACTTGAATTCTTCTAGGGGGCATCATTACATCATCGTAGTGGTAGACTACTTCACAAAGTGGGTCGAGGCTATGCCAACGTTTAACAATGATGGAGAAAAAATGACTCTTTTTATTTTTAACTAGATAGTAGCAAGGTTTAGTATCCCGAAGGATATTTTCACTGACCATGGAAGTCACTTCCAAAACATGATGATGATCAAGTTAACATCAAATCTTCAGTTGAGGTAAGAACATTCGTCACCTTATTACCCACAATAAAATTGTCAGGTTGAAGTTGTGAATAAGTCTCACAAGAATATTCTTCAGTGGACGATCAATTCTGCCAAGTCAAAATGGAATTTGATGTTGTACTCGACATTGTGAGCCTACCAAACTTTTGTGAAGACTACCACTGATTTCTCACCTTTTCAACTCATATATGGGCTAGAAGAATTCTTTCCTATTGAGTGTCAGATCATGTCTTTAAAGTTGGCAGTGGAACTACTGACGAACACTTCACTGCTTGAGGAACACCTATTATATCTCATGCAACTCGATGAGTAGCGTCATGATGCAACCTCGAACAATAAGGCTCATAAGAAATGAGTCAAGTTTCAATACGATCATTCCATTCATCCTCAGATTTTTTCCGATGGCGATCTTTTCTTGGTCTATGATTAAGAAAAGAATCCCCTAGGGGCAGGGAAATTCAAACCCATGTGGTTCTGACCGTTCATTGTGAAATAGGTCTTGAAGAAGGGAGCTTACCATCTCATTGAATTTGAAGGAAATGCCTCCGTTGAGCCTAGAAATTGTATCTACCTCAAGAAGTATTACTCTTAGGTTGGTCACCTAGGTGACTTCTTGTATAGTTCTTTTACAATTTTTTGTCTTTTTGTTTTATGGATGTGTAGTTATTTATGTATTATTATTCACTGTGGCATATGTCAAGTGAAGCGAAGGTGTTTTTTGGGTTCGTGGATGATGCTAGACGACACACTCGGAGGCTTGCTTCCACAACTTGGGTGATTTTCACACCTGGAGGCCAGTTTCTATCTTTCAGAGGTATTTGTCTAAGTGATGCCACAAACAATGTCACCGAGTAAAATGCAGTGATAGTGTTTCTTTGTGACACCTTGTCACATGGAATTTCACACCTTCGAGTCTACCTAGATGCTCAACTAGTCGTGTCCCAGTTAAATGGAGTTTACCACATTTATGATCCTACTTTGCATCGATGTTTCCTTAGGGTACATCTCTTAGAACGTTACTTTGATTACATTACATATATCCATGTTCCTAGGAGATCTAATCATATGACAAATATTCTAGCTAATCAAGTATTAGATTAGCATATTGCACATGCATAGAAAGATAAGAAAACACATACACATGTACATACATTTGTAAAAATGTGATCCATAAGGAAAATAAGATGTATATATATATATATCAAAAGTGTTATGAGTACATAGGTGGGCATGAACACCTCAAAAATAAGGTTTAGTATACATCGTTGGGCTTATGCCCTAAAAATATATACAATAGTTCCCTTGGCACATATAAAGTCTATCCTATCTAAGATTGGGGCCTATTGAACCTACTATAATGAACAAAAGAGTTGGCTAAATGACGGAAGAGATGGAACTAAGTCCATGGCACCCCCACTACATGAGGTTGCATGGAAGGTGGAAGTTCCTCGATCTCATCCATGGGTATTGTACGAGTGATCTCAGTGAGGTTGCGCTCCACCCATCTCAAAACTCTCTTAGCCTCTCCAGCTGGAGGTCCCCCNTATTGTACGAGTGAGCTCAGTGAGGTTGCGCTCCACCCATCTCAAAACTCTCTTAGCCTCTCCAGCTGGAGGTCCCCCTATGGTTGTTGGTTCTCTAAATGTTGTTGGTCCTTCCTCTGGTCGACTACATTGTCGAGTGATCACAAAGTCTATTGGGCACACTAGTCCCACATCTGTACATAACAGATACACAAAATTTAGTACTCTAATATACACATAAAAATAATATATATTAAAAACAATAAAAAAATTAGATAATATTGAAAGCATGTTACCTATCTCTCCTCACTCCTCTTCGGGAGGCATGGGCATGTATGGATCCCTGAAGACGTTGATATCGACATAGGGGTAGTCTTCGATCACCAAAATATGTCATTCCCATGAGTCAAAAAACTTGTCGTCGAAGGCCTCTATGGTCCTCCCTCCCCCCTATCATGGAAAAAATGCTTTCCATCTTCATATTGCTAGGAAGGAGGACACATGTCCCCACACCGTCTCACTAGGACTGAGATTGGGTACTCTCAAAGAAGAATAATGAGTGTAGAACAGTTCCAAACCCAAAGTTATTGTTACTTTGTTCTCAACACTTGGTTAGTTGTCTCTTCATGCATGTGAGCATGGTCGTACTCCATTCAAATATATGTGCCTCCTAGCACTGAATAACACAATGCATATGCACCCAAGAAGCCCGATGAAGGGCCATGGATCTAGTGATCTATCCAATCAGTAGCAATATCACTCAGAGAGTCAGACTTGTGATCTTGTGAATAGGCACATGAGAACCTACCTTCTCAGTGTCGGCCTCACAGTACATCCGAATGTAGTCCTCAATGTTAAAAGGCCCAAAGGGAAATGTCTGAAGATTGACTGGTTCCCCTCTCCTCAAGATGCCAAGTAGAAAGTATATATCCTTAGTCGTTGGAGTCAAGGACTATATATCTATCATGAATTCCTCTACATCCTGATGCCAGTAATCAACTAGGGTGTTCAACAATATGGTTTGTGCCCTCATAAAAGGACACTGGAATAAATTCCATAGCCCACACTATTTCAGTGCGATGATGGCTGCAGGGTCCTCTTCGACCAAGACATATATATCCTCATGTTCCCTCTCCCTCTAGTGAACATACATCTTGTTCCATGGAAAATTAAAGGGAGTTAGATCTTTCTTTTCAATTTTTTTCCAAGATTTTGAGGGTGTACGTGAGATATTTTGACCTTAGTCGCATATGTATGTGGGAAAAGTGTTTTCTACCTGAGTACATACGTGGTCTATGCTTGGACAACCTGTGTACACACAGTTCCTCTCTATTTTGGAGAGTGTGCCCCCTCAAAAACAAAAATAAATGCATAATTGAAGAATTGAATTGCAAGAGGGATGCATTTGTACTTGGTCCAAGAGGAAGTTCATTTAATCCACTAAAGCTCCTAGAATCAACTTCTTTAGCAAAGGGGATTTTTCTCCTTTTGGTCAATTTTCAAAATGCAATGGTGAAAATGAGTTGTCAACTTCTATTTATATACTTGTTTTACTGTTTTTGCCACTTTTTTGACCCACTTTGTCATTTTTCCTAGCTTGGAAATCATTTGATTCCATTTTTGAGTTTCTTATTGGATGATATGATACACTTTTTATTTTGGTTTGGTATACTTTTGGGGATGGGTCACTTTTGGTATCTTTTGGTAAAAGTTAATTTTTGCCAACTTTTTTCAAATAAGTTAGGATTTCACCTCCACTTTTTTCATCTCGTTGTCTTTTCTTCATTTCCATAGGATCAACTCCACTAAAGTGCGACACATAATCTTCATTGCTACTATATAAGTGTCGTAATTAGGTGGTAGAGACTACCTTTACATGGATTCCCTAAGTATATCCTTGTTTCATTTTGGCATCCATGCTGTCTGTAATGACTATAGGCTCGGGAGTCCTTGTTAGTCCTATCATGTTTATGAGATTTATCCTCATTCATATGATGCAACATCATTGTTGGCCTCACCCTTGGTACTGCAAATGAGCACACTTTGTTTTCTTTCAAGCTTTCTTTAAAATGTGAAAGCAACATACGACGAGACTGTATTTATTCTTTCCGATCTTGTCTGGATTATCTGAGAAAAGTATCCCCCTGGAGTATTTTTTAATCCCTTTTCAGACTCTCTAAACATGAAAATATTTTCGAGTGATCTTGTTTTCCTTAACGCTCGCCAAAATCAAATTTGAAGGCACGTATGTCCAACGGTAGTTTACCCCTTTCTCGGTCCAAACGATCAATTTCACAAATAAAGGTATGCTCTAGGAACTTTGGTTCGCTAGAAGAGTATTCTCAGGCATACGTTTAACCCTTTTTCTAGCCCGAGGGACTAAATTTTCAAAAAAGGAACATTCTTCTTGGTTTTCGTTTATCACATTTTTTGGGTCTTGGAGATTACTTACGGAAAAGGAACCCCACAGAGTCCATAGTTAAGCTCTTTTTAGACTCTCTAAAATTGAAAAGATCATTGAGTGACCTTGTTCCTTCACACTCGTTAAATTGGTCCATAGGAACATATACTGGCATGAGTTTACCCCTTTTTCCATCTTATAGATTATAGTGGAAAATGGTATGCCTCGAGATATTTGTCTCGCCGGGAGAGTTCTCCTCAGTAACTTTTATACCTTTTCGAGCTAAGGAGACTAAACTCAGAAAAAGGCTGTGAGTCTATAGTTAATCTCTTTTCAGACTCCTTAAAATTGAAAATATTGTCAAGTGATATTGTCTTTGTCACACTCATTAAAATGATTTTGAATAGACATCTTTTCGGTGCAAGTTTACCCCTTTTTCGAACCGACTAGACTATCTCTGAAAAAGGTATTCTATGGAGTCTTCTTTTACATTTTTTCAGACTCTCTAAACGTGAAAAAAATACCGAAATTACCTTCTCTGGGATCGTTAAAATTACATCGAAGGGGGTTTCATTGTGTCTTGATTAATCACATTTGAATCTCTGCATATTTGGCCTAATCTCGGCTCCATGTTTCTCTCAACTAATCCTTTGAAGCATGCCTTATATGCAAGCCTTGTAGCACATTGCCTTTGTGATCTAACACCTTGACCCATGGATGAATTTTCATCGAGTGTCCTTTCCTGCACATGTCTCCTTTATCTAAGCATTAGTGTTTTCCTTGCACTTGGAACTAGTATGATTTCGTGTGACACTCATTACTCCTTTGTAATGTAGCATTATTTTATTCCTTTTCAAGCTCTTTAAAAAATTTAAAAAGACAAAAAAAATCAAATATCCCAAAAAGAGGGGACGGGAAATATGTATTCTTTTTTCGACAACACAAAGAGTCACCCTTGGACAAAGAACATCCTTCTATTTGTCTGTAAAGCATTGGGATGTAGTATGACCTTAGGAAGTTGTTCTCATTACATAGAGTTGTGTCCTCCTCTGTTTGGTTACACTTCCAAACACATGGAGAGTTTTCATTGGCTCCTGCATCGTGAACTTATGTCAATATCATGTTGCCTAATTTTGATCATATTTTGTTCTTTTTTCCAAGGAAAGTTTCACCCAACCCGAGTCATCCTTTTTTTAGTTTGTCTCTTGACCTCATGAGTCAACCATCCCGAGAGTCTAGTCAAGTCTTGATTCAAAATTAACGAATTTCTCTACCTGGTCATTGAGATCCTCATGTATTTTCGTGAAGAGGCGTCGAAGACCTCAGAGTAGTGAGTTATACACTCCTATCATATTCCTACCTAATTTTTGAATATCTTGAGGTTGTTTCTCGAGCTCTGAAGGCCTCATCTCTAGCCATCGGGTGTTACTGGCTTCTTGAAGATGGATACTATATTTGTATATATTTGATTTTGAGATGTAGATATGCTATGTATTTCTCGTGAATACACTTTATATAGTTATATGACATGCATATGTAGTGTATTTGATTGGAATCCATGATTTATTTGATCCCAATCATGGGTATGCCTGCCTTAGAGAGACAATTGTTATTTTGCAGATGGCACCTACCGAAATCAGGTCCCAGGCTCTCTTGATTTCATACATTGGTGAAGATATTGTAATGTATTTCAGCCATCAGTTTCTCTTCTGACCTCACACACTAGGGGGAATCTATTATAACCCTAAATTTATCTACACATGCATACATGGCCTTGGCCCTCTGACTTGCATGTTTTTCCAAAGCACTGTTGAGTAGCTCTTCTTAAAAAAACAATTTTTAGAAGATGTACATTTCTTGAACCATTACTTATCATGTACATACACTTGCTACACCACTACATCTCACTTACATATGCATGCTACACAATTACAACCCGTGTATACTTGCGAACGTTGCAAAAAATAAAAAGTTGCAAGGAACTCGTTGAAATTGATAGGCTATTGGAAGTTTCCCAACTAATCCACCTACTATATCCCATCACCCAATAGAATAACCATCCTTTTGTCATATAAAAGGAGGTGTTGGGGTCTCATTTCACATATAAGAACAGTGAAACTCTAGTCGATTTCACTTCCCCTCCTTGCCCAAGATATTACTTCCTTTTGTGAGAAATTGACTTAGCATTCCCTCACTATCCCCTTCTTCCTCCATTTAAACCATTCACTTCCCTAGAAGAGATTATAAGGTTGAGAGAATAAGTTCATACAAGGTGCACTTGGAACATGGTGAAGAGGAGCTTGGACCAGGTTCGTGGAACCATGGTCGACTTAGATTGTAAAGGTATAATCTTTGTGTTATGAATAAAAGAATTACATTTTCTTGTCCCAAATGATGATGTCTTGAATACTTTTATTGATTTATGCTTGACATTCTAACATCTAACCCTAAATTATATATGGAATAACATGCTTGCATTTCTTTGTTTGTCAATCTTTGGATGCAGGTCAGCCCTGGGAGGATCCATGCAGTTAGTGGAACTTCCAAGCACAAGGAGGTCATCACCAAACGTGGGATTAGAGATATAGTTACCCGATCTACTTTCTCTTTTCTTTCTTTATATCAGTTTTGGTATATTTTGGGTAGTATAGAAAATTAATTATCTTTTAGATGGTTAATCTATCTGCCTACATTCTAAACCCTGGTGTAGTTAAAGGGGGGTTTTCCTACTAGACGTTAGTAGGTTGACTATCCATATACAGTTTCAATCGACTACCTTTCACCATTCCTTAAATTTCCTTTCCTGTTAAATCTTTTAGTTGCACAACACCTCCATCCTTGACATACTTTATATGATATGGCCCTAGCTAATTGATTTTAAGCTTCCCTAGGTGATTCAAGTGTTTACTATCATAGAGGAGAACTATATCTCCTTCCTTAAATTTCTTCTTCTTGATATGCCTATCATACTAAGCATTATCTTTGGCTTTCTTTACCTCATGATGGAAACCAACTACACTTTTGTATTCTTCTAATTCCATGAGTTGAGATAATATTTCCTATGCTACGCTTATTTCTGTCATGTTTGTAATAGTTGCAATCCACAAACTTGGTATCAAATAATCGAAGGGAACTAATGATTCCTTTCCATACACCAACCTAAAAGGTGTCTACCCTATTATCATTTTCATGTAGTTTTGTAAGCCTATAATACTTTTGGTACCTTCAAGTCCTAGTCATCCCTGTTTACATTACAAATCTTCGTCAAGGAATTCTCCAAAATATTGTTAAATGCTTCCATTGTTCCATTAGCTTGAGGGTGATATGGAGTAATCTTTTGATGTTGTATCTCAAATTATTCACGCATTTCCTGGATTCTACTGTTGATAAAGTGATTCCCCTGATCACTCATCAATTATCTAGGGCATCCAAATATTGTGACTACCTTCTCAAACAATAAGTGTGTTTCATGTCTTGTGCCACAACCCTTCACTATTGTTGCCTCAACCCATCTCGTTAAGTATTATGTTGTTGTAACAATATATCTATCCCCTGATCTTATTGATAGTGGATTAATTGGACCTACAAAGTCTATTTCCCACTAATCAAACACTTGAAAATTTACTTGAGGTCTCAATGGCATCTCATCCCTCTTGTATGGATTTCCAACCCTCTAACAGACATCACAATTCTAACAATACTCCTTTTCATCCATGTGTACTGTTGGCCACCATAATCTTGCATGCAATACCTTCTGTGCAGTAGCTTTACCTGTGTAATTTCCTCCAACTATTCTTTCATGTGCTTCTACCAAAATGACGCATCTTTCAGGCTCCATCACACATCTCCTCAAAATGTTATTTGCTCCAAGATTCTATAAATGAACTGCAATCAATTGATAATATTCAACTCTTGCTACCAAGTTATTCTTCTGCGTGTTATTGGATTATATTGGGGAAACTCCTGTACTTATTAACTAAACAATGTCACAAAAATACTCATCATCTATATGTACTGAAAATAATTGCGCATCTGGGAATTTATCCTCCAAACTACTTGGTTCATCTCCATTGGTTATCTTGGGCATGTGATCTAGTCCTACATTCAATATTCCAGGCTTCATGACAACTTCAAAATCAAAATCCTAAAAGAATAGTATCCATATTCATATTCTTCCCCCCAACATTGGATTATTGAATAAATATCTAAGAGTAGAATGATTTGTAAACATATTGAAATGTTTCCCTAACAAATAATGTCTAGATTTTTGCAAAGCATATACCATGGCCAATCCTTCCCTTTCTCTAGTATTGTAGTTTTGTTCTGAGTTTGACAGCTTCCTTCTTGCAAATTTTATAGGGTGATCTATATCACCTTCTCCTGGATGTGTCAGTACTACTCCTAGTTCTATTTCAAAAGATAGCACTATTGTAGAAGATAACACTAGGATAATAGACACATTTATCTCTTCTTATTGCTTCATCCAATGTCTTGGGATAATCATATTGTATCTTGTCACTAAATATTTATAGAACTCAAAATAAAAACTTGTAAGGGATATGATGAGAAGGTTTGTAGGGTTTATCAGAGGGGTTGATGGTTTCTAAGGTTTTGTTGGAGAACTAAGTTAGAACCTAGTTCATCCCATACATCCAACAAATATTTCCATTTATGGATGGAACTCAAAAGAACAATCTGGAAGGGATCTTATGCGAAGGTTAGTGAATACAGTGTAGTGGTATAAGGGGATGTTTAGGCCATATAACCCTACAAAGAAATATATTGAAATATGGTTGGAGACAAAGCAACTTGAGTTCACGCAAAAAGATAATAGAAGCTCCAGACATACATCGCTTCAGTATCTGCAAAGGTATGTGTTTACTAATTTGCATGAGGCATATTTCTTTTCTTTTCCAAAGCTATTACAAGAGTGCTTATTGATGTTGAAAGATACTCATATGAATAATCAGATAAGGCTAGTAGAGTGGATTTCTAATACCATTGCGTGGTTGGAAAGGGTCAATAAAAAATTCACACGCGCAGTGGATTTTTGGTTAGACAATATTACTACAAGATTTATTACTGAATTTGCAGTCGATACAACGAAGTCATATACTGTTGTAGAGTAATAAATATTGAAGGGACCAAGAGGAAGGTACTTTAGTTAAATTTACACATCGATCAAGATCTTATTGCATGATAAAGGCATGATGACAATGGGATCAGGAAACTAAATCACTCTGCGTGCATGGGGGAACTGGGGGAAGTACTATGGAAGATCTGAGAGACGGAGAGGGATTTGGATGGAGACAAGAAGAAGTAAGCAATTGACCCCATCATGATGGATGAGGAAAATAATAGGGAAATAATAAGGAAATAAGGAGTGACGCACAACGGACGACCATACCAATATAATATCAATAACAAAAAGAGGGTAGTAGCCGAGTGAAAGGGCTTGGACAATGATGAGGAAGAGGTAGAGGATATTCATGCAACAAGGAAGATTGATGAAATTTCACGTGCCACATATGAGAGGAAAACCATAGGTCATGGGTCCAACACAAAATAAGGCTCTCCATTCCATATCTGAATTAGTGTGGAACCAACAATCCCATGTACGACTATGACATCTCAAGAAGAAAAACCAGTTAACTAGCAAGTGATTAGTGGTAAAAGGATTTTTACAGAATGTGGGTCAAGTGGAAACTCAACTAGAAGTATAAGTTCAAAATGTACCAGTCAAGTATCTAAACCACACGAAGGTGGTATNTATTGTACGAGTGAGCTCAGTGAGGTTGCGCTCCACCCATCTCAAAACTCTCTTAGCCTCTCCAGCTGGAGGTCCCCCTATGGTTGTTGGTTCTCTAAATGTTGTTGGTCCTTCCTCTGGTCGACTACATTGTCGAGTGATCACAAAGTCTATTGGGCACACTAGTCCCACATCTGTACATAACAGATACACAAAATTTAGTACTCTAATATACACATAAAAATAATATATATTAAAAACAATAAAAAAATTAGATAATATTGAAAGCATGTTACCTATCTCTCCTCACTCCTCTTCGGGAGGCATGGGCATGTATGGATCCCTGAAGACGTTGATATCGACATAGGGGTAGTCTTCGATCACCAAAATATGTCATTCCCATGAGTCAAAAAACTTGTCGTCGAAGGCCTCTATGGTCCTCCCTCCCCCCTATCATGGAAAAAATGCTTTCCATCTTCATATTGCTAGGAAGGAGGACACATGTCCCCACACCGTCTCACTAGGACTGAGATTGGGTACTCTCAAAGAAGAATAATGAGTGTAGAACAGTTCCAAACCCAAAGTTATTGTTACTTTGTTCTCAACACTTGGTTAGTTGTCTCTTCATGCATGTGAGCATGGTCGTACTCCATTCAAATATATGTGCCTCCTAGCACTGAATAACACAATGCATATGCACCCAAGAAGCCCGATGAAGGGCCATGGATCTAGTGATCTATCCAATCAGTAGCAATATCACTCAGAGAGTCAGACTTGTGATCTTGTGAATAGGCACATGAGAACCTACCTTCTCAGTGTCGGCCTCACAGTACATCCGAATGTAGTCCTCAATGTTAAAAGGCCCAAAGGGAAATGTCTGAAGATTGACTGGTTCCCCTCTCCTCAAGATGCCAAGTAGAAAGTATATATCCTTAGTCGTTGGAGTCAAGGACTATATATCTATCATGAATTCCTCTACATCCTGATGCCAGTAATCAACTAGGGTGTTCAACAATATGGTTTGTGCCCTCATAAAAGGACACTGGAATAAATTCCATAGCCCACACTATTTCAGTGCGATGATGGCTGCAGGGTCCTCTTCGACCAAGACATATATATCCTCATGTTCCCTCTCCCTCTAGTGAACATACATCTTGTTCCATGGAAAATTAAAGGGAGTTAGATCTTTCTTTTCAATTTTTTTCCAAGATTTTGAGGGTGTACGTGAGATATTTTGACCTTAGTCGCATATGTATGTGGGAAAAGTGTTTTCTACCTGAGTACATACGTGGTCTATGCTTGGACAACCTGTGTACACACAGTTCCTCTCTATTTTGGAGAGTGTGCCCCCTCAAAAACAAAAATAAATGCATAATTGAAGAATTGAATTGCAAGAGGGATGCATTTGTACTTGGTCCAAGAGGAAGTTCATTTAATCCACTAAAGCTCCTAGAATCAACTTCTTTAGCAAAGGGGATTTTTCTCCTTTTGGTCAATTTTCAAAATGCAATGGTGAAAATGAGTTGTCAACTTCTATTTATATACTTGTTTTACTGTTTTTGCCACTTTTTTGACCCACTTTGTCATTTTTCCTAGCTTGGAAATCATTTGATTCCATTTTTGAGTTTCTTATTGGATGATATGATACACTTTTTATTTTGGTTTGGTATACTTTTGGGGATGGGTCACTTTTGGTATCTTTTGGTAAAAGTTAATTTTTGCCAACTTTTTTCAAATAAGTTAGGATTTCACCTCCACTTTTTTCATCTCGTTGTCTTTTCTTCATTTCCATAGGATCAACTCCACTAAAGTGCGACACATAATCTTCATTGCTACTATATAAGTGTCGTAATTAGGTGGTAGAGACTACCTTTACATGGATTCCCTAAGTATATCCTTGTTTCATTTTGGCATCCATGCTGTCTGTAATGACTATAGGCTCGGGAGTCCTTGTTAGTCCTATCATGTTTATGAGATTTATCCTCATTCATATGATGCAACATCATTGTTGGCCTCACCCTTGGTACTGCAAATGAGCACACTTTGTTTTCTTTCAAGCTTTCTTTAAAATGTGAAAGCAACATACGACGAGACTGTATTTATTCTTTCCGATCTTGTCTGGATTATCTGAGAAAAGTATCCCCCTGGAGTATTTTTTAATCCCTTTTCAGACTCTCTAAACATGAAAATATTTTCGAGTGATCTTGTTTTCCTTAACGCTCGCCAAAATCAAATTTGAAGGCACGTATGTCCAACGGTAGTTTACCCCTTTCTCGGTCCAAACGATCAATTTCACAAATAAAGGTATGCTCTAGGAACTTTGGTTCGCTAGAAGAGTATTCTCAGGCATACGTTTAACCCTTTTTCTAGCCCGAGGGACTAAATTTTCAAAAAAGGAACATTCTTCTTGGTTTTCGTTTATCACATTTTTTGGGTCTTGGAGATTACTTACGGAAAAGGAACCCCACAGAGTCCATAGTTAAGCTCTTTTTAGACTCTCTAAAATTGAAAAGATCATTGAGTGACCTTGTTCCTTCACACTCGTTAAATTGGTCCATAGGAACATATACTGGCATGAGTTTACCCCTTTTTCCATCYTATAKATTATAGTGGAAAATGGTATGCCTCGAGATATTTGTCTCGCCGGGAGAGTTCTCCTCAGTAACTTTTATACCTTTTCGAGCTAAGGAGACTAAACTCAGAAAAAGGCTGTGAGTCCATAGTTAATCTCTTTTCAGACTCCTTAAAATTGAAAATATTGTCAAGTGATATTGTCTTTGTCACACTCATTAAAATGATTTTGAATAGACATCTTTTCTGTGCAAGTTTACCCCTTTTTCAAACCGACTAGACTATCTCTGAAAAAGGTATTCTATGGAGTCTTCTTTTACATTTTTTCAGACTCTCTAAACGTGAAAAAAATACCGAACTTACCTTCTCTGGGCTTGTTAAAATTACATCGAAGGGGGTTTCATTGTGTCTTGATTAATCACATTTGAATCTCTGCATATTTGGCCTAATCTCGGCTCCATGTTTCTGTCAACTAAACCTTTGAAGCATGCCTTATATGCAAGCCTTGTAGCACATTGCCTCTGTGACCTAACACCTTGACCCATGGATGAATTTTCATCGAGTGTCCTTTCCTGCACATGTCTCCTTTCTCTAAGCATTAGTGTTTTCCTTGCACTTGGAACTAGTATGATTTCGTGTGACACTCATTACTCCTTTGTAATGTAGCATTATTTTATTCCTTTTCAAGCTCTTTAAAAAATTTAAAAAGACAAAAAAAATCAAATATCCCAAAAAGAGGGGACGGGAAATATGTATTCTTTTTTCGACAACACAAAGAGTCACCCTTGGACAAAGAACATCCTTCTATTTGTCTGTAAAGCATTGGGATGTAGTATGACCTTAGGAAGTTGTTCTCATTACATAGAGTTGTGTCCTCCTCTGTTTGGTTACACTTCCAAACACATGGAGAGTTTTCATTGGCTCCTGCATCGTGAACTTATGTCAATATCATGTTGCCTAATTTTGATCATATTTTGTTCTTTTTTCCAAGGAAAGTTTCACCCAACCCGAGTCATCCTTTTTTTAGTTTGTCTCTTGACCTCATGAGTCAACCATCCCGAGAGTCTAGTCAAGTCTTGATTCAAAATTAACGAATTTCTCTACCTGGTCATTGAGATCCTCATGTATTTTCGTGAAGAGGCGTCGAAGACCTCAGAGTAGTGAGTTATACACTCCTATCATATTCCTACCTAATTTTTGAATATCTTGAGGTTGTTTCTCGAGCTCTGAAGGCCTCATCTCTAGCCATCGGGTGTTACTGGCTTCTTGAAGATGGATACTATATTTGTATATATTTGATTTTGAGATGTAGATATGCTATGTATTTCTCGTGAATACACTTTATATAGTTATATGACATGCATATGTAGTGTATTTGATTGGAATCCATGATTTATTTGATCCCAATCATGGGTATGCCTGCCTTAGAGAGACAATTGTTATTTTGCAGATGGCACCTACCGAAATCAGGTCCCAGGCTCTCTTGATTTCATACATTGGTGAAGATATTGTAATGTATTTCAGCCATCAGTTTCTCTTCTGACCTCACACACTAGGGGGAATCTATTATAACCCTAAATTTATCTACACATGCATACATGGCCTTGGCCCTCTGACTTGCATGTTTTTCCAAAGCACTGTTGAGTAGCTCTTCTTAAAAAAACAATTTTTAGAAGATGTACATTTCTTGAACCATTACTTATCATGTACATACACTTGCTACACCACTACATCTCACTTACATATGCATGCTACACAATTACAACCCGTGTATACTTGCGAACGTTGCAAAAAATAAAAAGTTGCAAGGAACTCGTTGAAATTGATAGGCTATTGGAAGTTTCCCAACTAATCCACCTACTATATCCCATCACCCAATAGAATAACCATCCTTTTGTCATATAAAAGGAGGTGTTGGGGTCTCATTTCACATATAAGAACAGTGAAACTCTAGTCGATTTCACTTCCCCTCCTTGCCCAAGATATTACTTCCTTTTGTGAGAAATTGACTTAGCATTCCCTCACTATCCCCTTCTTCCTCCATTTAAACCATTCACTTCCCTAGAAGAGATTATAAGGTTGAGAGAATAAGTTCATACAAGGTGCACTTGGAACATGGTGAAGAGGAGCTTGGACCAGGTTCGTGGAACCATGGTCGACTTAGATTGTAAAGGTATAATCTTTGTGTTATGAATAAAAGAATTACATTTTCTTGTCCCAAATGATGATGTCTTGAATACTTTTATTGATTTATGCTTGACATTCTAACATCTAACCCTAAATTATATATGGAATAACATGCTTGCATTTCTTTGTTTGTCAATCTTTGGATGCAGGTCAGCCCTGGGAGGATCCATGCAGTTAGTGGAACTTCCAAGCACAAGGAGGTCATCACCAAACGTGGGATTAGAGATATAGTTACCCGATCTACTTTCTCTTTTCTTTCTTTATATCAGTTTTGGTATATTTTGGGTAGTATAGAAAATTAATTATCTTTTAGATGGTTAATCTATCTGCCTACATTCTAAACCCTGGTGTAGTTAAAGGGGGGTTTTCCTACTAGACGTTAGTAGGTTGACTATCCATATACAGTTTCAATCGACTACCTTTCACCATTCCTTAAATTTCCTTTCCTGTTAAATCTTTTAGTTGCACAACACCTCCATCCTTGACATACTTTATATGATATGGCCCTAGCTAATTGATTTTAAGCTTCCCTAGGTGATTCAAGTGTTTACTATCATAGAGGAGAACTATATCTCCTTCCTTAAATTTCTTCTTCTTGATATGCCTATCATACTAAGCATTATCTTTGGCTTTCTTTACCTCATGATGGAAACCAACTACACTTTTGTATTCTTCTAATTCCATGAGTTGAGATAATATTTCCTATGCTACGCTTATTTCTGTCATGTTTGTAATAGTTGCAATCCACAAACTTGGTATCAAATAATCGAAGGGAACTAATGATTCCTTTCCATACACCAACCTAAAAGGTGTCTACCCTATTATCATTTTCATGTAGTTTTGTAAGCCTATAATACTTTTGGTACCTTCAAGTCCTAGTCATCCCTGTTTACATTACAAATCTTCGTCAAGGAATTCTCCAAAATATTGTTAAATGCTTCCATTGTTCCATTAGCTTGAGGGTGATATGGAGTAATCTTTTGATGTTGTATCTCAAATTATTCACGCATTTCCTGGATTCTACTGTTGATAAAGTGATTCCCCTGATCACTCATCAATTATCTAGGGCATCCAAATATTGTGACTACCTTCTCAAACAATAAGTGTGTTTCATGTCTTGTGCCACAACCCTTCACTATTGTTGCCTCAACCCATCTCGTTAAGTATTATGTTGTTGTAACAATATATCTATCCCCTGATCTTATTGATAGTGGATTAATTGGACCTACAAAGTCTATTTCCCACTAATCAAACACTTGAAAATTTACTTGAGGTCTCAATGGCATCTCATCCCTCTTGTATGGATTTCCAACCCTCTAACAGACATCACAATTCTAACAATACTCCTTTTCATCCATGTGTACTGTTGGCCACCATAATCTTGCATGCAATACCTTCTGTGCAGTAGCTTTACCTGTGTAATTTCCTCCAACTATTCTTTCATGTGCTTCTACCAAAATGACGCATCTTTCAGGCTCCATCACACATCTCCTCAAAATGTTATTTGCTCCAAGATTCTATAAATGAACTGCAATCAATTGATAATATTCAACTCTTGCTACCAAGTTATTCTTCTGCGTGTTATTGGATTATATTGGGGAAACTCCTGTACTTATTAACTAAACAATGTCACAAAAATACTCATCATCTATATGTACTGAAAATAATTGCGCATCTGGGAATTTATCCTCCAAACTACTTGGTTCATCTCCATTGGTTATCTTGGGCATGTGATCTAGTCCTACATTCAATATTCCAGGCTTCATGACAACTTCAAAATCAAAATCCTAAAAGAATAGTATCCATATTCATATTCTTCCCCCCAACATTGGATTATTGAATAAATATCTAAGAGTAGAATGATTTGTAAACATATTGAAATGTTTCCCTAACAAATAATGTCTAGATTTTTGCAAAGCATATACCATGGCCAATCCTTCCCTTTCTCTAGTATTGTAGTTTTGTTCTGAGTTTGACAGCTTCCTTCTTGCAAATTTTATAGGGTGATCTATATCACCTTCTCCTGGATGTGTCAGTACTACTCCTAGTTCTATTTCAAAAGATAGCACTATTGTAGAAGATAACACTAGGATAATAGACACATTTATCTCTTCTTATTGCTTCATCCAATGTCTTGGGATAATCATATTGTATCTTGTCACTAAATATTTATAGAACTCAAAATAAAAACTTGTAAGGGATATGATGAGAAGGTTTGTAGGGTTTATCAGAGGGGTTGATGGTTTCTAAGGTTTTGTTGGAGAACTAAGTTAGAACCTAGTTCATCCCATACATCCAACAAATATTTCCATTTATGGATGGAACTCAAAAGAACAATCTGGAAGGGATCTTATGCGAAGGTTAGTGAATACAGTGTAGTGGTATAAGGGGATGTTTAGGCCATATAACCCTACAAAGAAATATATTGAAATATGGTTGGAGACAAAGCAACTTGAGTTCACGCAAAAAGATAATAGAAGCTCCAGACATACATCGCTTCAGTATCTGCAAAGGTATGTGTTTACTAATTTGCATGAGGCATATTTCTTTTCTTTTCCAAAGCTATTACAAGAGTGCTTATTGATGTTGAAAGATACTCATATGAATAATCAGATAAGGCTAGTAGAGTGGATTTCTAATACCATTGCGTGGTTGGAAAGGGTCAATAAAAAATTCACACGCGCAGTGGATTTTTGGTTAGACAATATTACTACAAGATTTATTACTGAATTTGCAGTCGATACAACGAAGTCATATACTGTTGTAGAGTAATAAATATTGAAGGGACCAAGAGGAAGGTACTTTAGTTAAATTTACACATCGATCAAGATCTTATTGCATGATAAAGGCATGATGACAATGGGATCAGGAAACTAAATCACTCTGCGTGCATGGGGGAACTGGGGGAAGTACTATGGAAGATCTGAGAGACGGAGAGGGATTTGGATGGAGACAAGAAGAAGTAAGCAATTGACCCCATCATGATGGATGAGGAAAATAATAGGGAAATAATAAGGAAATAAGGAGTGACGCACAACGGACGACCATACCAATATAATATCAATAACAAAAAGAGGGTAGTAGCCGAGTGAAAGGGCTTGGACAATGATGAGGAAGAGGTAGAGGATATTCATGCAACAAGGAAGATTGATGAAATTTCACGTGCCACATATGAGAGGAAAACCATAGGTCATGGGTCCAACACAAAATAAGGCTCTCCATTCCATATCTGAATTAGTGTGGAACCAACAATCCCATGTACGACTATGACATCTCAAGAAGAAAAACCAGTTAACTAGCAAGTGATTAGTGGTAAAAGGATTTTTACAGAATGTGGGTCAAGTGGAAACTCAACTAGAAGTATAAGTTCAAAATGTACCAGTCAAGTATCTAAACCACACGAAGGTGGTATCACAACAAATTTCACAATGGAAGGACAAGATCCAACTATTATGTTACTATAGTTTCAAGGAGAAGGGTCAGAGGACCCATAAAATCATTTATTCATTTGCGAGAAGATTTGGGAAGCTAAGTAGATTACAAATGAAGATACAAATTTTAGGCAGTTGGAAATCACATTCAGAGACTGTGCACTAGAATAGTACATGGGTCTCATAGTAAATAATCCTACGGGATCACCTACAACTGTTGAAGAGGTGAAGAGTCAATTAATAAATGAATTTCAGAAACCAAGTTAAGAGGATCAGTTCATGAATTACATGATAGAGATTAAGCAGAAGCCACAAGAATCACTCTGGGAGGTTGACTAGAAGTTCAAAAGACTAAAAGTTAAGATGAATTTCCTTATTACTAACATGAAGCATAGACATTTATTTGTCAATTATTTATTGCCACATTTGAATTATCCTTTGAGGTATAAAAATTTCCAAAGTCAGGCTAAGGTCTGACAAAGAGCCTTTGTTGAAATTACTAAGACAACTGAGAGGGGGGGTGAATCAGTTGTTACTGTGCTTAAACAATATTATGTCTATTAAAAAAAAAATTCAATCTTATCCAAGTGGCCATCAAGATTATACAAGATATGAACAACAAAAATAGTAAACATAAATCACATATATGATATACACAGAGACAAATTTTCATGAGGAAACCCATAAAGGGAGAAAACCTCTTCTTCTTCGAATGATAGGTAGTATTTTATGTTCTTTACATCATCTATCTCTGAGAACCAACTCAAAATGAGGCTACCACCTCTGTTTTACAAGCTCAAACTTGTAGAGAGAACCAACTCTCTGGTTTATCTAGAACCCACTAGAAGGAAGCACCAACTCCCTAAGTGTTCCAGCACCAACTGGATGGAAGCACCTACTTCCGCTTATACAGGAACCAAATTCCATACATAAAACTCTGTGTTTTCCCTAGCACCACCCTGCTACCCTGTTTTCTAGCCATAACTAGATGAAAGATACAACTTCTAGTATTGAAGCACCAACTTGAATAACCAAGGACTACAGTCCTCCCTAACACCTCCCTACCTCCCTGATTATAATTAAATGATTGAATAACCAACAATACAGGATTGAGCATTGAGTTAATAATTTTGGATTGGTGTGAATAAGCAGGTGTTAGATCAAATAGACATTTCATTCTCAAATGTTGAAGGTATTTATTTCATGATTTGAAGTGTGGAAATGATATTTTGAGTTTATGACTGTAGTATATCTAGTATCTCAAGGGACCAAAAGACTTCATATTTCATCTTCATGCTCTGTAATGAAGTCTTTCAGTTATACTGAACACCCCTTGTGCTGGTTTGATTGAATTACATGCAGTTGAAGTTGGTTTTGGTTTCGAGAATGGTTGGAATTGATTGTTTTAATTTCTATAGGAGACAATCTTCTTAAAGTTCATCTTTTCAATTCAAGGAGCCTGAAATGAACAGACTTGTTTCTCTAGGAAAAAATCTCTTTGATTGACTGTTTGTTTAAGTTTCATTATAAGTTTTCTCTTCTAGGGTCAAAGATATTTTGAATTATTTAGAAATCTTAGAAACAGGTTTTTTATGTTATTAATTATTTCCTATATGCAACAGACTTAGGTAGGTTACTTGTTCTCGGCACATATAGTGTAATTACTCTTTCGATTATGAATCCTAGATTGACATTTAAATGAGTGTGAGATATACATTGAACATATTTAGCACCAACAAAGGTTGAGAAAAACAAAGGTGAGGTTACTCCACCTAGAGAGGAGGATGATCCGTCTAAGAAAAGGAAGGTCACCCCACCAAAGCCCTTATCTAGAAAGAAAACTAAGGCCACCCGGAATATGTTTAAGACTCCCCTCACACAGGAATACTTCGACTTCTTGATCACTGCGCTGAATGATACCTCACTAGAGATCGCAGAAAGGCAAGAAGAGAAGAAGGAGGAGATATTCAATCGACTCACGGGTGAAATTCAAGAAATGGAGCAGGCACTCCAGTCTAGCCGAGCCATTTTTACTACACCCTTGATGACAAGAATAGTAGGAACAGGTGATGAACCCACCCAATTACGCCAGATCGCCAAGAAATTCAAAGCTTTCCTTCAACGAGATCAAGAAGACACAGCAAAAGCCACCCAGGCTTTGGCACAAGTATAGAGTGCACTTATAGTACAACAGAGGAAGGAAGAACAGGAACATATTGCCTTACAAGTGAAGTGGGAGGAGGAGAAATCATAGTTACAGCAAAGCAAGGACCAATTGCTAGTAGAGCAACTTGATGTACAGGAATGAGTTCACAAAGTACTTCGCTCTGTGACGATCATTGAAGTGAAAATTGAAGAACATGTCCCACAGTAGGTGGCACAACTTGAAGAAGTAATCCAACAACTTCAACAGCACATCACAAATCTAGAACTTTGTACCGTGCTCGAGACTCCCCAAGAAGTAAGAGATCTAAGGGAGGCAACTGCTTGTAGCGCAATTGATAGGTTAAAAAACTTGGCTTTGGAATGTAAGCAGTTGAGCGCTAGAAGTGCCCAAAGTTATGAGAACCTCCCAGAGAACCCAGAATTGTAGACATTAGAGGCATAGCTCCAAGAATCAAAGCAGCATGCAGATACGCTACAAGCACAGCTGAAGGCCTTGACCCAAGTTGAAAGAATGAAGTGATTTCCAGAACAATGCACTACCCAACGACAGGTACACATGCTGCAAAGTAAAGTGATGGAAGTCTCTCAATGACTTAAACCACTCCAAGAGAAAGTATGCTAACTATTCACTGAAGTTGAGAGCCAAGTAGTCGATCTTGAATAGGTTTTCATCACCATAGAACAATGCATGGAAGGACCAGTAAACAACGCAGTGATCCAGGAGTTCACTGAGCAAGAGATTGTCACACTGCAGCAGGTTGATGTAGCTCGTGCCAAGATTGAGACATTCAAAGTAGATTTGATCAAACCAGAGTGATTTGGAACAAGTCACAGGTGAGTGTTTGGGGCTTGTTGGCCCTTGACCAAGTTTTAAGGAACACTTGGTCATATTTGACCATTTTTGGACTTCGACAGCCTGTCAAAAATGGAGCACCAAGTGAAATAGAGATCACAAGATCTCGACCCACTTTTGGGGCCCTTTTAGGGTTTTGGGTTAATGTAATGGGAAAGGGATGTCGACCCATGGGTTTACCCATGTTTAGGATTATTTTGTAAAGTATAAATAAGTAGCTAAGAAATGTAAGAGAGGGAGAGAAGATAAGCTAAGTTATAGTAAAGGATTTGTGTATTGTGTGACCAACTTGCAGAGCTGAGTACAAGTGTTGTAAGTGCTGAGTGCACAGATTGTAAGAAGGCTCTGTGCTAGATCTACTCGAGGAAGGAGGATCTAGAGAGGTGCACGTAGATCTCCTATCCTATGCAGAGTACAAGTGTCAGCTCTATGTTGTAACTCGATTGACCAAAGATAATAAAGAAGAATAAGACTTTGTGGACGTAGCCCCGGGGTGGAGGTGAACCACGGTAACTCTGTGTGTTGTGTTCGGTGATTCAACATACTGTGTTGGTTTCTTTCCATGTGTTGTGCTTGATATGATTATGTTATGTTCTTTTCTATGATATACTTAGATAGATCCACTTTTCTTTGTGCTTCTTAGATGTGTGGGTATAGATTTGACATATATGAAAGTGATGAGTGCTAGACCTATTTTGTTGTTGCTAAGTACTAACTTAACCTAGATCTAAGTGAATGTTGTGGTGCTCTATGCCATCTGTGGAGTTCCATGAGGTTTAAATACTGATGAATGATCTATGATAAAGTGCTTTATAAGAGTAAGAATCATAGATCTATGTCCCAGCTAAGGTTGCAGACACCTGAGTCTTGCAACCACCCCTGCCTCTACCTCGCGTGAGACTTCATCTGCTTCACAGGTGTTTCCAAAAGGGTCGGTAGTTAGGGTTTTGTTGGTGTGTTGTTGAAGCGTTGAACCCTGGGTTCGCCCCTGTGCCAACAGTTCATACAGAACCTGATACAACCTCACGAAAAAGTGAAACATCATTATAAGAACAAATGGAGCTATTACTCCAAAACCCATAGCAGTGTGCAGATTTGTTGCATCTCTGCTTGGACATAACATAAGTATTAAGGCTCCTTC
>JZKD02S1770451.1:37442-48496 GCA_000966675.3 Picea glauca
TCATAATAGGGAGTTAAAGGAAATGTAAAGGACCCACATGTCCACATGCTAGCTTTCTAGGGACTTTTGAATTATGCAAGGTTGTACCAAATGCATTTAGTTAATTAGGTAATCAACACTTGTAAGGACCAAGCAAAGTCCACATGAAACAAGGTGACACCTAATTCATTAAAACATTGGCACACTTTCATTCATTCACACACAAAAGTCACTTATCACTCACATAGCTTTTGTATCGAAACGTGGAGGTCAAAGTAAGTTTCCTCCAAAGGGATTCTGAAACACCCCACTCTTTTCTTGACGAAACTATCCACCCCCATTTAATTTCAACGAGGTTGGCTCACACCCCCAATATCTCAAACAAACCACATCTAAAAAATTTCTAAAAACTCACTAAGTTTTCCTCCCTAGGAGGTGCCAAAAGAAATTTTTTAGTCTAGGTAGGATTTCGGGGATAGGCATCCAAATAACTCCACGTTATCTGGTTCTAACATTGTCAAAACAATAGAAGTTGTCAAATAGGGAGCTGCAAATCCTCCAAGTCAAGTGTTCCTAACACCATAAGGCAGGGATATACCCATGAAGGGTTGAAGGTCGAGGTTCGATTGTTCTATGCGTCCCCCCTTGAGGCACCCACCTCTTGGACGGGATCCAGCCCGTGACCCATTTCTTAGGCCAAAAATCTAAACGTCGCACTTTGACTGAGGTACCTAGTGACCAAATGTTAGGACATCTACCGAGGTGGAAATTGTTGGCTGCAATTGCACCTTGATTGGATTTTGTGTGGCTATTGGGAAATATTGCCAGCTCTTTTGGGATATGCCCCCTTTACCCCTCATTATAATTGATTACTTCATCCTTCACTAGTTTCTCTTCCTGTGACTTCAGACCCCACTGTTGAGTACTGTTGGAAGGTCCAGTGCCATTTGAGAGGAAGGACGTTACGTATTTTAGGACATGAGAATTTGTTTTCTTTGATCCCCCATGAGGACAAAGCCCACTTATCCGCATATATGCTTCTTTTTCAAAACACTTTATGTATGATGCATTTCTGATTACACTTTGATTCAGATATATATATTGTGTAAAGTTCAAAAAATTGCAAACAAAGGCTCTTGTTTATTTATTTTACTCTCACCACAATTCTCACACATCCACTTAGCTAGTCAGATATCATAGGGGACACATAGAACCCCCGTCATTCTAGATGCTTTCTAAACCTCCCTCCTATTCTAGGGGGAGTTACTAGTCTTGCCAACTCATTGGCACCACCTTCACACACTCCAGTGAGTGCCACTATCCTAGGATCATCTTTGCTTGGTTCCACCTTACTTGGGTCTAATTCCCAAGGTCCACAGTCCACTCACTCTCCTTTACATAGAAGTGGGGAGACAACTTCCTCTCAAGGGGGAAGTACCAACCCACCTAGCCCCCCTCAAGGGTCAGGTTCACAGAACACTCACACCATGGCTGGAGCTAATCCTCCGCCACCACTCCAAATTCCATATTTGGCCTCTCTTAACATACCAAATCTAAGAAAACTCACAAATGACCCTATATTGCATGACCCCACATGGCCTGCAATGCCTACCAAACTACCTTCATATATCCCCAAGTTTGAAGGAAAGGCAGGGGATGACCCTGCCAACCATGTCATGACTNAATGGGCCCATACATGCCCACATGCTACAAAGATAGGATAGTGTTGAAATTTGCTTTCTTAGATTAAATCACTAGGGAAGTTTAAAGGTTTTGTAACGGGCCCATACATGCCCACGTGATCACAATATAGGATAGTTTTAAAGATTTCTTAGATTAAATCATAATAGGGAGTTAAAGGAAATGTAAAGGACCCACATGTCCACATGCTAGCTTTCTAGGGACTTTTGAATTATGCAAGGTTGTACCAAATGCATTTAGTTAATTAGGTAATCAACACTTGTAAGGACCAAGCAAAGTCCACATGAAACAAGGTGACACCTAATTCATTAAAACATTGGCACACTTTCATTCATTCACACACAAAAGTCACTTATCACTCACATAGCTTTTGTATCGAAACGTGGAGGTCAAAGTAAGTTTCCTCCAAAGGGATTCTGAAACACCCCACTCTTTTCTTGACGAAACTATCCACCCCCATTTAATTTCAACGAGGTTGGCTCACACCCCCAATATCTCAAACAAACCACATCTAAAAAATTTCTAAAAACTCACTAAGTTTTCCTCCCTAGGAGGTGCCAAAAGAAAGTTTTTAGTCTAGGTAGGATTTCGGGGATAGGCATCCAAATAACTCCCCGTTATCTGGTTCTAACATTGTCAAAACAATAGAAGTTGTCAAATAGGGAACTGCAAATCCTCCAAGTCAAGTGTTCCTAACACCATAAGGCAGGGATATACCCATGAAGGGTTGAAGGTTGAGGTTCGATTGTTCTATGCGTCCCCCCTTGAGGCACCCACCTCTTGGACGGGATCCAGCCCGTGACCCATTTCTTAGGCCAAAAATCTAAACGCCGCACTTTGACTGAGGTACCTAGTGACCAAATGTTAGGATATCTACCGAGGTGGAAATTGTGGGCTGCAATTGCACCTTGATTGGATTTTGTGTGGCTATTGGGAAATATTGCCAGCTCTTTTGGGATATGCCCCCTTTACCCCTCATTATAATTGATTACTTCATCCTTCACTAGTTTCTCTTCCTGTGACTTCAGACCCCACTGTTGAGTACTGTTGGAAGGTCCAGTGCCATTTGAGAGGAAGGACGTTACGTATTTTAGGACATGAGAATTTGTTTTCTTTGATCCCCCATGAGGACAAAGCCCACTTATCCGCATATATGCTTCTTTTTCAAAACACTTTATGTATGATGCATTTCTGATTACACTTTGATTCAGATATATATATTGTGTAAAGTTCAAAAAATTGCAAACAAAGGCTCTTGTTTATTTATTTTACTCTCACCACAATTCTCACACATCCACTTAGCTAGTCAGATATCATAGGGGACACATAGAACCCCCGTCATTCTAGATGCTTTCTAAACCTCCCTCCTATTCTAGGGGGAGTTACTAGTCTTGCCAACTCATTGGCACCACCTTCACACACTCCAGTGAGTGCCACTATCCTAGGATCATCTTTGCTTGGTTCCACCTTACTTGGGTCTAATTCCCAAGGTCCACAGTCCACTCACTCTCCTTTACATAGAAGTGGGGAGACAACTTCCTCTCAAGGGGGAAGTACCAACCCACCTAGCCCCCCTCAAGGGTCAGGTTCACAGAACACTCACACCATGGCTGGAGCTAATCCTCCGCCACCACTCCAAATTCCATATTTGGCCTCTCTTAACATACCAAATCTAAGAAAACTCACAAATGACCCTATATTGCATGACCCCACATGGCCTGCAATGCCTACCAAACTACCTTCATATATCCCCAAGTTTGAAGGAAAGGCAGGGGATGACCCTGCCAACCATGTCATGACTNCATCGCTTCCCCCCTAAACAGAAGGAATCCCAATGATGATTCCCATACTCACTCCCACCATACCCTCTACACCCCCACTCACTAACCTCTCTGCCATAGTTGAGGGTAGGTGAAAGAAGAAGGAGCCCACAGCTCCACTTCCCCCATGCATCCAACCTCCTTGTGCACCATGTGAAAAAGATGGACACCCAACCAGCAAATGCCCATCTCTACCCAAGTTACGTAACCTAATTTAACTCAATCAAACACCATCACCACTCGTCACTGTAGCAAGTATTGTTACTACCTCCTCTAACGTAAGTAGCAAAGGGTTGCGAACCAAATTCTCTTGCACCATATGTTCATAATATGGCCATTATTCACACCATTTCCCAACACTACCTCACTTTTGGCAGACATTAGTCACAATATTCCAAATCTTCTAGAACGAACCTAGTCCAGCTACATCTTCCCCACCAAACATCACTGACATCCATTATATCATGACATCAGTCAATGAATGTATGAGATGCCCTTGCCCTCTATGTGAATCCTTAGATCATTTTACATACCAATGTCCTATGATCATTGAATATAGGCAGTGTCAATCGACCCTGATTCAAACCCCTATGCCCCCTATAGATTCGATGATTCACCTTATATCATCACTAGAGATTCTTCATATCATTTCTCCTAAAGCATAGGCACTCCCAATTCCTCCATGGTTCTTGGATGACTTATCCGAGGATTTACCCCCAAATCCCTCCAATTCTCCCGTTCATTTCCCCACATATATTTTACATCCAACTACCACTGGTACTCCTTAGTACCTCGATATTTGGTTTATGTCGAGAAAACCATCGCAATCTCATTATGTCATTCCCCCTGCTTCTTCATCCCCAAAAGACAATCACACGGTGACAGTCATCGATATCACTCATTTCTATCCCTTGTATTCATGCCAATTCCACTGTGACAAGGACATACTCGAGGAATTAAACACCCCCGAATACTCATGGGATGCGCTACACCACCGAGAACTCTTCTTTCCATAGGAAGCCTTCACGCTTCCTAACCAACACCCCATATACGCAGTCGAAACCAAGCGCGCATACCATGCACACCTTTTCCCCTCTTATGGAACACCCATGCGTGGATAGCTGGATAACATGCATGCAACCATATGCGCATATGTCCATATCGCCCATGCACTAGGGGTCTCACACCCACAAAACNGGCTGCAATTGCACCTTGATTGGATTTTGTGTGGCTATTGGGAAATATTGCCAGCTCTTTTGGGATATGCCCCCTTTACCCCTCATTATAATTGATTACTTCATCCTTCACTAGTTTCTCTTCCTGTGACTTCAGACCCCACTGTTGAGTACTGTTGGAAGGTCCAGTGCCATTTGAGAGGAAGGACGTTACGTATTTTAGGACATGAGAATTTGTTTTCTTTGATCCCCCATGAGGACAAAGCCCACTTATCCGCATATATGCTTCTTTTTCAAAACACTTTATGTATGATGCATTTCTGATTACACTTTGATTCAGATATATATATTGTGTAAAGTTCAAAAAATTGCAAACAAAGGCTCTTGTTTATTTATTTTACTCTCACCACAATTCTCACACATCCACTTAGCTAGTCAGATATCATAGGGGACACATAGAACCCCCGTCATTCTAGATGCTTTCTAAACCTCCCTCCTATTCTAGGGGGAGTTACTAGTCTTGCCAACTCATTGGCACCACCTTCACACACTCCAGTGAGTGCCACTATCCTAGGATCATCTTTGCTTGGTTCCACCTTACTTGGGTCTAATTCCCAAGGTCCACAGTCCACTCACTCTCCTTTACATAGAAGTGGGGAGACAACTTCCTCTCAAGGGGGAAGTACCAACCCACCTAGCCCCCCTCAAGGGTCAGGTTCACAGAACACTCACACCATGGCTGGAGCTAATCCTCCGCCACCACTCCAAATTCCATATTTGGCCTCTCTTAACATACCAAATCTAAGAAAACTCACAAATGACCCTATATTGCATGACCCCACATGGCCTGCAATGCCTACCAAACTACCTTCATATATCCCCAAGTTTGAAGGAAAGGCAGGGGATGACCCTGCCAACCATGTCATGACTTTCCACCTATGGTGTTCTTCCAATATTATTATGGATGATTCCATCGGACTACGATTATTTCAATGCATGCTCGCTGGCCCATCAGCCAAATGGTATGTAGATGAAAAGTTGGGGTCCCATGCGACCTTCGAGTCCTTGGACAAAGAATTTTTGACCTTCTTCCAATTACCAATCTTCCATGACAGTGGTCTTGAACTACTCTCTAATTTCAAACAAACCTCAGCCACACATATCACTGATCACATTCATGAGTGGCATCAACGACGTAGTTTGTGCAAAGCATAAACCACTAAACAATAGTGTCTTGACTGGTTTCTCAGATCACTTTTCTCTCTCCTCGGTAAAGATGTGGCTTCCAACTTCCCTCAATAAGAAGAAGAAGCCATTATTAAGGCTCAACAATATGACCTCATCTATTCTTAATCAGGGTACTTATACACAATACTTCTTGATCTCCCAAAACCCGTGCCATTTGGCCAAGACAAACCTGAGATGTCTCACTCAGCAGATGGATTGATTGGTAATACCACGCACCATAGTCCACAACCCCAACAACCACCGATGTATGGCACACCTCAATATTCGTTGACATATGGGGGAACCTCTTATTACCCTCCACCCCCTTATCAACAACCATACCATGTTTCTCTTCCTCCACCCATCAGTGGGCCACCGCCAGCACCCACAATACATCCACCTATCCAAACAGGTTTTGGTACTCCCTCTACCTCATCTTATACTCTAAGTACTAGTGAAAGTGCCACGCCTTCCTATGTACCTTACAGATCACAACTCCCACATAATCCATACTTTCCATTTCCTAGTCATCCACTGCCCATGGCCCCACCACAAGGACACCCTCACGCTGGGGTGAATTTTTTTCAACCCTCTCCCATTCAACAATATCAAAATTTTGAATAGATGAATATGGAAAATCCAACCCATCCATCGAATAATTCCAAAAATAAAGGAAAAAATAGGAACAATAGCAACCTAGGTCAAGGAAAGAATCACACCCAACAGAACCAACCTACTGGGGGCAACCCGAATCAAGGGAATTAGAACCCCCAGGGGGGAAATAAAAATAGGCATCAAGGGAGAAATAACAATACTCTTCAAACCACCTTCCCTTGTGCCCTTTGTGGTGAGTTCGGTCATTATACTCATCATTTCCCCCAAATCCATGATTTTAAATGGATGAAAGACTCAAGAAGTGTGCCACATCCTCCAACATCGTCTGCCCCTCAGTAAGCCCCACAACAATACATGAAACAACCACACCCAACTGTGCTGCAAAACCCTATTCCACACTAGGGTGTAATGAACACCCAATAGGATATGAAACCCACACCATCACAGTTGGGACAGTATCTCAATCCAAACAATCCCACAGATCGCACTATCCTCCTCACTAGTGAGGAGGAAGTCCTTCTGCAAACACGTAGTCGTCAATACCGTGCACCCGCTGAGTCTCCTCCCATTCCCCCAGAGACAATCCCAGCACCAACAGGACCCCTGTTGGGGATTCCTTGCCCTAACACAAAAACACCTCCTCACATCCCTCGCATCTCATTGCGCAGGAATGTCCACAACCCACAGGCTAGGGCGGCTCATAATTACAGTTTGATCGATGACTTAGCACAATCCTCAACGTCCATGTCAGTCTTAGAAGTCCTTCAAAATTGTCCCACTCAGTGGAAATCATTACTTTCTGACTTGGGGGAAGTCGACCCCACGGATACTCAACTCCTCACATTTAACCTCGACAATGGAGAACCTCGCCTCCCCGCTCTCATCGCTTTTCAAATCCTAGTGAAAATTTGAAACATTACAATTCATCAGTGCATCATCGATGAAGGTGCATCCACATGCATTATGTCCAAGTCTGTATGGTAGAAACTTGGTTCCCCTAAAATCATACCATATGCCATTACCGTAAGATCTTATGACGAACGACCATCTTCTCTTGAAGGGCTCTTCCAAAATGTCCCTATAGAACTCGGGGGAAAGACCATTCTCACTGACATTGAAGTTATCGATGCCCCACTCGATTATAATATCTTGTTCGGTCGTAGCTACATGTACGCTATGAAGGCAGTTGCCTCTTCCATATTTCGAACCATGATGTTCCCCCATAACGGGAAGATCATTACCATTGACCAAGTTTCACATTATGAGCCTAACCCTTCTGCCAACATCAATAACATTCTCCCTCTCATCCACACTAATTATGAAGCATACCCACTCATCGAAATGGGTCCCGAGATTTTCAAATACCCATCATTGTTAGGAACTTACAATGGTGCACCATCGCTCCTTCATCCTTCCAATCATTTATGCGTTGTATCATCCAAAGGAACTAACATGGAGGATACCCTTCCTCCCAGGGAGGCTTCTATCATATCCGACGTCCCACTAGTCGCAGAGCTCCTCCCTCATGAGCCTCTTGTGAACTCATCGACTCCACCAGTTCACGATTTCACCTCTCCCCAAGTCCATATCCCAGTTTGGGATACATTTCCCCAACCCATTACTCAAATCCCCTTATTTTACCCTCCACCAAGCGTACAAGCTTTCCAAGTAGCCACAACACTTACTCTCCCTAATATGGTGTTGGCAATTCCAGTTTGGTATTTACATCCACCAACGATGGTTCCTCAACCATCGCTTCCCCCCTAAACAGAAGGAATCCCAATGATGATTCCCATACTCACTCCCACCATACCCTCTACACCCCCACTCACTAACCTCTCTGCCATAGTTGAGGGTAGGTGAAAGAAGAAGGAGCCCACAGCTCCACTTCCCCCATGCATCCAACCTCCTTGTGCACCATGTGAAAAAGATGGACACCCAACCAGCAAATGCCCATCTCTACCCAAGTTACGTAACCTAATTTAACTCAATCAAACACCATCACCACTCGTCACTGTAGCAAGTATTGTTACTACCTCCTCTAACGTAAGTAGCAAAGGGTTGCGAACCAAATTCTCTTGCACCATATGTTCATAATATGGCCATTATTCACACCATTTCCCAACACTACCTCACTTTTGGCAGACATTAGTCACAATATTCCAAATCTTCTAGAACGAACCTAGTCCAGCTACATCTTCCCCACCAAACATCACTGACATCCATTATATCACGACATCAGTCAATGAATGTATGAGATGCCCTTGCTCTCTATGTGAATCCTTAGATCATTTTACATACCAATGTCCTATGATCATTGAATATAGGCAGTGCCAATCGACCCTGATTCAAACCCCTATGCCCCCTATAGATTCGATGATTCACCTTATATCATCACTAGAGATTCTTCATATCATTTCTCCTAAAGAATAGGCACTCCCAATTCCTCCATGGTTCTTGGATGACTTATCCGAGGATTTACCCCCAAATACCTCCAATTCTCCCGTTCATTTCCCCACATATATTTTACATCCAACTACCACTGGTACTCCTCAGTACCTCGATATTTGGTTTATGTCGAGAAAACCATCGCAATCTCATTATGTCATTCCCCCTGCTTCTTCATCCCCAAAAGACAATCACACGGTGACAGTCATCGATATCACTCGTTTCTATCCCTTGTATTCATGCCAATTCCACTGTGACAAGGACATACTCGAGGAATTAAACACCCCCGAATACTCACGGGATGCGCTACACCACCGAGCACTCTTCTTTCCATAGGAAGCCTTCACGCTTCCTAACCAACACCCCATATACGCAGTCGAAACCAAGCACGCATACCATGCACACCTTTTCCCCTCTTATGGAACACCCATGCGTGGATAGCTGGATAACAGGAATGCAACCATATGCGCATATGTCCATATCGCCCATGCACTAGGGGTCTCACACCCACAAAAATCCCTATACGACCCTCTGTACAGGCCCTGCCCACAAAAAGAAAACCTAATTCTATGCAGGATGATAAGACCACCAACCTAAAGCTTGTTGGTTCTGAATCAGTCGCCTTGTTCTCCCGGAATCTCCAAATCTCCTCTGAATATCTCTCATCCAATCACTTTGACAACAGGTACAAAAGAGGTAGCAATGTGGGCCCTACAACTATATATCCCTTTTTGCCAAACTTCCAAACCCCATTCTAGGAGCTCTGGGTGTCCGTTCTTCGATCTATCTTCATCCATGAGATCAACATCCCGTCATCTACATCAAGACAGTCCCCGGGCCATTTTTTATCCCTATCCCCTAAGGCACCATTTTCTCATACCCCATCCAGGTACGCATGCTCATGTTCAAAATTATCAAATAAATGCTTGTATGTTCGATTCTCTTTAGATATTGCTCACATCGGGTATTTTATTTTTCATGTGTGTAGGTACTTGGTCATCATACATCAACGCCACCCCTTTAGGTATCTAATCAACACTAGCATGTAATCATTCCCTCTGAATCTCAATTGCATCTCCAATCACACCCTCTGAAATTTTACTTTATGATCCCCATCTCCATCTCTGCAGTACCAACACCTCCTTTGCATTTTGGGTACTATCACCCGGTAGCACTCTCCCCCACATGAGTTGTCCCATTCATAGCACCCTTTGACACTTTGACACTCATGTTGTTTTTCAACCCTTTAGGGATGGGAGTCCAGATAGTCTTACATCATGTCGTGAATCAACCACATACTCCTTCTCCTCATTTTGCTAGCTTTCACAAACAGACTCCCAAGTTATCTCTTCAAGGTTCTCTTTTGACTACACCTATGCAGTATCATTAACCCTCCATTTCATCCACAATTAGTTTTCCCATCCACAAATTTCCCTCCATTTCATCTACCTCATACAAAAACCCACCCATGGGGCCCCCATCCTCCACGAATTCTCCAAGCAAAATGCGCCCTAACCAGTCCAACCATATTGCATTGGAGCACCCATTTCTGTATTTGTACACTCATCCCAAATTATTCTTTATTCATTTGGTAAATTGTAAAAATCCTTTGTTTCCATCATTTACATATCTTTTTGTCGTCACCTTTGGCGACCTTCTTCCCTTTTTGGCAAACGCAACCCATGTTTCCCTTGGTTGGGAACTCCTTATCATCTACCCCTGTTGACATCATCCATATACTTCGAGTATCCCACAGGACACTTACCTTTTCTCTCTGAGTTTGTCCACTTTGTCTCGCCTCTGGCACAACTTACCCCACATCTTGTTGTCCCCCTGACACTCGACCTAGTTGAATGGTTGTGGCCACTTATACTTTGCATATACCCCCAACCAAGGGCAGTCTTGAGTCTTCATACATCTTGATTTCATCCATGTACCTCCTTAGTTTATAACCTCACCTACTAGATTTCACAAAGCCCTTTACTTCTTGGAGTCTTGTCCCCCTTGTGTCAACATCAACACAGTTTCTAGAAGGGCGATAGTATCTTGACTCTCATTACCTTTCCAATGAGAGGTCTCAGACGACACA